>OY759154.1:20702746-20704048 GCA_963662125.1 Diplazon laetatorius | reverse complement strand
GTGCGTGTGCGTGTGCGTGTGCGTGTGCGTGTGCGTGTGCGTGTGCGTGTGCGTGTGCGTGTGCGTGTGCGTGTGCGTGTGCGTGTGTGCGTGTGCGTGTGCGTGTGCGTGTGCGTGTGCGTGTGCGTGTGCGTGTGCGTGTGCGTGTGCGTGTGCGTGTGCGTGTGCGTGTGCGTGTGCGTGTGCGTGTGCGTGTGCGTGTGCGTGTGCGTGTGCGTGTGCGTGTGCGTGTGCGTGTGCGTGTGCGTGTGCGTGTGCGTGTGCGTGTGCGTGTGCGTGTGCGTGTGCGTGTGCGTGTGCGTGTGCGTGTGCGTGTGCGTGTGCGTGTGCGTGTGCGTGTGCGTGTGCGTGTGCGTGTGCGTGTGCGTGTGCGTGTGCGTGTGCGTGTGCGTGTGCGTGTGCGTGTGCGTGTGCGTGTGCGTGTGCGTGTGCGTGTGCGTGTGCGTGTGCGTGTGCGTGTGCGTGTGCGTGTGCGTGTGCGTGTGCGTGTGCGTGTGCGTGTGCGTGTGCGTGTGCGTGTGCGTGTGCGTGTGCGTGTGCGTGTGCGTGTGCGTGTGCGTGTGCGTGTGCGTGTGCGTGTGCGTGTGCGTGTGCGTGTGCGTGTGCGTGTGCGTGTGCGTGTGCGTGTGCGTGTGCGTGTGCGTGTGCGTGTGCGTGTGCGTGTGCGTGTGCGTGTGCGTGTGCGTGTGCGTGTGCGTGTGCGTGTGCGTGTGCGTGTGCGTGTGCGTGTGCGTGTGCGTGTGCGTGTGCGTGTGCGTGTGCGTGTGCGTGTGCGTGTGCGTGTGCGTGTGCGTGTGCGTGTGCGTGTGCGTGTGCGTGTGCGTGTGCGTGTGCGTGTGCGTGTGCGTGTGCGTGTGCGTGTGCGTGTGCGTGTGCGTGTGCGTGTGCGTGTGCGTGTGCGTGTGCGTGTGCGTGTGCGTGTGCGTGTGCGTGTGCGTGTGCGTGTGCGTGTGCGTGTGCGTGTGCGTGTGCGTGTGCGTGTGCGTGTGCGTGTGCGTGTGCGTGTGCGTGTGCGTGTGCGTGTGCGTGTGCGTGTGCGTGTGCGTGTGCGTGTGCGTGTGCGTGTGCGTGTGCGTGTGCGTGTGCGTGTGCGTGTGCGTGTGCGTGTGCGTGTGCGTGTGCGTGTGCGTGTGCGTGTGCGTGTGCGTGTGCGTGTGCGTGTGCGTGTGCGTGTGCGTGTGCGTGTGCGTGTGCGTGTGCGTGTGCGTGTGCGTGTGCGTGTGCGTGTGCGTGTGCGTGTGCGTGTGCGTGTGCGTGTGCGTGTGCGTGTGCGTGTGCGTGTGCGTGTGCGTGTGCGTGTGC
>OY759154.1:20447746-20697746 GCA_963662125.1 Diplazon laetatorius | reverse complement strand
TTAAATTTTAAATTTAATATTTATTCCATTCTTTTTAAATCTTCTGATTGTATCTAACTGCCGCGGTCGAGTGCTTTTGGAATTCTTAAATTCATATATTCTCCACTCGAGAATTTTTAAATTCATATATTGTCCACACGAGAAAAATAAATTTGTTTATAATCGTGATTTTTATTTCAATATTAATTTGTTCATAAATTTGTTTATAATCGTGGATTTTATTTCAATATTAATTTTTTGATAAATTTGTTTATAATCGTGATTTTTATTCCAATATCAATTTGAATTAACCCTCGGGTCAACATCTGGGTCACCAGTGACTCATAGCCCCGTACAATTTAGCTGGGTGCCGAAGAATGGTCGTGACCAGAGGGTTAATCAAGTTTGATATTGTTGAAAATTGATAAATTCATTTTTATACGTTTTTTTGTTTTGATTAAAGAATTATTGAAGAATTAATCCATGAAATTGATTTATAATAGTTACTCTAATGTTGGAAATCGATGTATGAGATTTATCTCTGAACAATTTTTGATGAATTTGTTTATAATCGTGATTTTTATTTCAATATTAATTTGTTGATAAATTTGTTTATAATCGTGATTTTTATTTCAATATTCATTTGTTGATAAATTTGTTTATAATCGTAATTTTCATTTCAATATTAATTTGTTGATAAATTTGTTTATAATCGTGATTTTTATTTCAATATTCATTTGTTGATAAATTTGTTTCTAATCGTGATTTTTATTTCAATATTAATTTGTTCATACATTTGTTTATAATCGTAATTTTTATATCAATATTAGGTTTTTAATAAATTTGTTTATAATCGTGATTTCCATTTCAATATTAATTTTTTTGATAAATTTGTTTATAATCGTGATTTTTATTTCAATATTAATATGTTGATAAATTTGTTTATAATCGTGATTTTCATTTCAATATTAATTTTTTTTTTGATAAATTTGTTTAGAATCGTGATTTTCATTTTAATATTAATTTTTTTGATAAATTTGTTTATAATCGTGATTTTAATTTCAATATTCATTTGTTGATAAATTTGTTTATAATCGTGATTTTCATTTCAATATTAATTTGAATTGAACCCTCGGTCCAACTTCGGGTCACCAGTGACTCACAGCCCCGTACAATATAGCTGGGTGCCGAAGAATGGTCGTGACCGGAGGGTTGATCAAGTTTGATATTGTTGAAAATTGATAAATTCATTTTTATACGTTTTTTTGTTTTGATTAAAGAATTATTGAAGAATTAATTCATGAAATTGATTTATAATGGTTACTCTAATGTTGGAAATCGATGTATGAGATTTATCTCTGAACAATTTTTTGATAAATTTGTTTATAATCGTGATTTTTATTCCAATATCAATTTGAATTAACCCTCGGTCCAACTCCTGGGTCACCAGTGACTCATAGCCCCGTACAATTTAGCTGGGTGCCGAACAATGGTCGTGACCGGAGGGTTAATCAAGTTTGATATTGTTGAAAATTGATAAATTCATTTTTATACGTTTTTTGTTTTGATTGAAGAATGATTGAATAATTAATTCATGAAATTGATTTATAATAGTTACTCCAATGTTGAAAATCGATGTATGAGATTTATCTCTGAACAATTTTTTGATAAATTTGTTTATGATCGTGATTTTTATTCCAATATCAATTTTAATGAACCCTCGGTCCAACTCCTGGGTCACCAGTGACTCATAGCCCCGTACAATTTAGCTGGGTGCCGAACAATGGTCGTGACCGGAGGGTTAATCAAGTTAGATATTGTTGAAAATTGATAAATTCATTTTTATACGTTTTTTTGTTTTGATTGAAGAATGATTGAATAATTAATTCATGAAATTGATTTATAATAGTTACTCCAATGTTGAAAATCGATGTATAAGATTTTCTCTGAACAATTTTTCGATAAATTCGTTTATAATCGTGATTATTATTTCAATATCAATTTGAATTAACCCTCGGGTCAACACCTGGGTCACCAGTGACTCATAGCCCCGTACAATTTAGCTGGGTGCCGAAGAATGGTCGTGACCAGAGCGTTGATCAAATTTCATATTGTTGAAAATTGATGAATTCATTTATAGACGTTTTTTTGATTGAAGAATAAACGTTTTTCTGATCGAAGAATGATTGAAGAAAGATTCTTGTCGTTTTTAATAGCGCGAGAAGTTGAACTGCGCACTGGCAGCACAACACCCGTGCATCCAAGAAGATGAAACGTCGACGTTGCTCAGTCAATAATTTTGATGATCCACTGCTTCCATCCCACCAATGATATGGTAGTTCGTGGAGTCAACGTCAGCGCTCTACAGTTATTGTAGAACGCGGCTAGTACAGCCTTGGACACATGTCAGCGCAACATCCTTTATGTTAAGCGCGGCTGAGATCAGCCTTGACCACAATTTAGCGCAACATTCTTCATGTTGAGCGCGGCTCAGATCAGCCTTGACCACGATTCACTGGTACATCAGCGAATTCGATTTGTGCTTGACGATGACTGACGTCGATGATTTGTCCAGCCTATGTTGACTTGACATCGGACATTGTTTATACCGCTCCAAACCGTACCTGCTATTGTGAAATTAGAAAAAAAAAATATATAAATACATGTCGAACACCACAGAGAAAAAAAAATATATAAATACGCGCCGAACACCACAGAGAGCACCAAATTATCCTGAAACAAATGACAAATTATCCTGAAATAAGGTGAAAGATCGCCATGTCAATTAATATTTCAATTCCGATCGAACTGATACTTGTTTCGCTAATAATACGGATAAGATTTGAAAACAAAGCTACAAACTTAGAATTCTGATTGAACAATATCAGAGAAGAAAAATTATTATACAGAAGAGCAAGGGTTATCCGAGTTTTCAATCAGAGTGAACATCGAATGAAGATTGTTGACTGAATAAACCTTATCGATAAGGATGACTGACAGCGTTAATTAGGAATTGATTAGAATTCAGCTATTCTCCATGCATGTAAATTCGGAATACTTATTTCACTATTAAGGATGAGATTTGAAGACGAAGCTTCAAACTTAGAATTCTGATTAAATAAATTAATATGAAGAAATAAATATCAAATTAAAAATTTAAAAAAACTCCCGATTGCTAAGAAAACCTCGGACGCAACAAATAATAAAAAATTTAATTAAAAATTAAAAAAACTCCTGACTACAAAAAACCTGGGACATATAAATAAAAAGGATGAAATAATCCGAGCTATCATCTTAGTTTATTCATCGTTTGAATTATGATCGGTGCAGTCAATATTTCGAATTATAGCAATCTTGTTACTCCCCTCTATGCAGTCGGGGGACGTCATTAATTGTTCGAGGATGCGGAAAAGGACGTCTCCCGACTGCATAGAGGGGAGTAACAAGATTACTATAATTCGAAATATTGACTGCACCGATCATAATTCAAACGATGAATAAACTAAGATGATAGCTCGGATTATTTCATCCTTTTTATTTATATGTCCCAGGTTTTTTGTAGTCAGGAGTTTTTTTAATTTTTAATTAAATTTTTTATTATTTGTTGCGTCCGAGGTTTTCTTAGCAATCGGGAGTTTTTTTAAATTTTTAATTTGATATTTATTTCATTCTTTTTAAATCTTCTGATTGTATCTAACTGCCGCGACCGAGTGCTTTTGGAATTCTTAAATTCATATATTCTGCACTCGAGAATTTTTAAATTCATATATTCTCCACACGAGAAGAATAAATTTGTTTATAATCGTGATTTTTATTTCAATATTAATTTGTTCATAAATTTGTTTATAATCGTGGATTTTATTTCAATATTAAATTTTGATAAATTTGTTTATAATCGTGATTTTTATTTCAATATTTATTTGTTGATAAATTTGTTTATAATCGTGATTCTTATTTCAATATTAATTTAAATTAACCCTCGGGTCAACCCCTGGGTCACCATCAGTGACTCATAGCCCCGTACAATTTAGCTGGGTGCCGAAGAATGGTCGTGACCGGAGGGTTAATCAAGTTTGATATTGTTGAAAATTGATAAATTCATTTTTATACGTTTTTTTGATTGATTAAAGAATTATTGAAGAATTAATTCATGAAATTGATTTATAATAGTTACTCTAATGCTGGAAATCGATGTATGAGATTTATCTCTGAACAATTTTTGACAAATTTGTTTATAAACGTGATTTTCATTTTCATATTAATTTTTTGATAAATTTGTTAATAATCGTCATTTTTATTTCAATATTAATTTGTCGATAAATTTATTTATAATCATGATTTTTATTTTAATATTAATTTGTTGATAAATTTGTTTATAATCATGATTCTTATTTCAATATTAACTTGTTGATAAATTTGTTTATAATCGCGATTTTTATTTGAATATTAATTTGTTCATAAATTTGTTTATAATCGTGATTTTTATTTCAATATTAATTTTTTGACAAATTTGTTTATAAACGTCATTTTCATTCGAATATTAATTTGAATTGAACCCTCGGGTCAACCCCTGGGTCACCATCAGTGACTCATAGCCCCGTACAATTTAGCTGGGTGCCGAAGAATGGTCGTGACCGGAGGGTTAATCAAGTTTGATATTGTTGAAAATTGATAAATTCATTTTTATACGTTTTTTTGTTTTGATTAAAAAATTATTGAAGAATTAATTCATGAAATTGATTTATAATAGTTACTCTAATGCTGGAAATCGATGTATGAGATTTATCTCTGAACAATTTTTGATAAATTTGTTTATAATCGTGATTTTCATTTTAATATTAATTTTTTGATAAATTTGTTTATAACCGTGATTTTCATTCCAATATTAATTTGTTCATAAATTTGTTTATAATCGTGATTTTCATTTCAATATTAATTTGTTCATAAATTTGTTTATAATCGTGATTTTTATTTCAATATTAATTTGTTGATGAATTTGTTTATAACCGGGATCTTCATTTCAATATTAATTTGTTCATAAATTTGTTTATAATCGTGATTTTTATTTCAATATTAATTTGAATTGAACCCTCGGGTCAACCCCTGGGTCACCATCAGTGACTCATAGCCCCGTACAATTTAGCTGGGTGCCGAAGAATGGTCGTGACCGGAGGGTTAATCAAGTTTGATATTGTTGAAAATTGATAAATTCATTTTTATACGTTTTTTTGTTTTGATTAAAAAATTATTGAAGAATTAATTCATGAAATTGATTTATAATAGTTACTCTAATGCTGGAAATCGATGTATGAGATTTATCTCTGAACAATTTTTGATAAATTTGTTTATAATCGTGATTTTCATTTTAATATTAATTTTTTGATAAATTTGTTTATAATCGTCATTTTCATTCCAATATTAATTTGTTCATAAATTTGTTTATAATCGTGATTTTCATTTCAATATTAATTTGTTCATAAATTTGTTTATAATCGTGATTTTTATTTCAATATTAATTTGTTCATAAATTTGTTTATAATCGTGATTTTTATTTCAATATTAATTTTTTGATAAATTTGGTTATAGTCGTCATTTTCATTCGAATATTAATTTGAATTGAACCCTCGGGTCAACCCCTGGGTCACCATCAGTGACTCATAGCCCCGTACAATTTAGCTGGGTGCCGAAGAATGGTCGTGACCGGAGGGTTAATCAAGTTTGATATTGTTGAAAATTGATAAATTCATTTTTATACGTTTTTTTGTTTTGATTAAAAAATTATTGAAGAATTAATTCATGAAATTGATTTATAATAGTTACTCTAATGATGGAAATCGATGTATAAGATTTATCTCTGAACAATTTTTGATAAATTTGTTTATAATCGTGATTTTTATTTTAATATTAATTTTTTGATAAATTTGTTTATAATCGTCATTTTTATTTCAATATTAATTTGTCGATAAATTTATTTATAATCATGATTTTTATTTTAATATTAATTTGTTGATAAATTTGTTTATAATCGTGATTTTTATTTCAATATTAATTTTTTGACAAATTTGTTTATAAACGTGATTTTTATTTGAATATTAATTTGTTCATAAATTTGTTTATAATCGTCATTTTTATTTCAATATTAATTTTTTGATGAATTTGTTCATAAACGTCATTTTCATTCGAATATTAATTTGAATTGAACCCTCGGGTCAACCCCTGGGTCACCATCAGTGACTCATAGCCCCGTACAATTTAGCTGGGTGCCGAAGAATGGTCGTGACCGGAGGGTTAATCAAGTTTGATATTGTTGAAAATTGATAAATTCATTTTTATACGTTTTTTTGTTTTGATTAAAAAATTATTGAAGAATTAATTCATGAAATTGATTTATAATAGTTACTCTAATGCTGGAAATCGATGTATGAGATTTATCTCTGAACAATTTTTGATAAATTTGTTTATAATCGTGATTTTCATTTTAATATTAATTTTTTGATAAATTTGTTTATAATCGTCATTTTCATTCCAATATTAATTTGTTCATAAATTTGTTTATAATCGTGATTTTCATTTCAATATTAATTTGTTCATAAATTTGTTTATAATCGTGATTTTTATTTCAATATTAATTTGTTCATAAATTTGTTTATAATCGTGATTTTTATTTCAATATTAATTTTTTGATAAATTTGGTTATAGTCGTCATTTTCATTCGAATATTAATTTGAATTGAACCCTCGGGTCAACCCCTGGGTCACCATCAGTGACTCATAGCCCCGTACAATTTAGCTGGGTGCCGAAGAATGGTCGTGACCGGAGGGTTAATCAAGTTTGATATTGTTAAAAATTGATAAATTCATTTTTATACGTTTTTTTGTTTTGATTAAAAAATTATTGAAGAATTAATTCATGAAATTGATTTATAATAGTTACTCTAATGATGGAAATCGATGTATAAGATTTATCTCTGAACAATTTTTGATAAATTTGTTTATAATCGTGATTTTTATTTTAATATTAATTTTTTGATAAATTTGTTTATAATCGTCATTTTTATTTCAATATTAATTTGTCGATAAATTTATTTATAATCATGATTTTTATTTTAATATTAATTTGTTGATAAATTTGTTTATAATCATGATTCTTATTTCAATATTAATTTGTTGATGAATTTGTTTATAACCGGGATCTTCATTTCAATATTAATTTGTTCATAAATTTGTTTATAATCGTGATTTTTATTTCAATATTAATTTGAATTGAACCCTCGGGTCAACCCCTGGGTCACCATCAGTGACTCATAGCCCCGTACAATTTAGCTGGGTGCCGAAGAATGGTCGTGACCGGAGGGTTAATCAAGTTTGATATTGTTGAAAATTGATAAATTCATTTTTATACGTTTTTTTGTTTTGATTAAAAAATTATTGAAGAATTAATTCATGAAATTGATTTATAATAGTTACTCTAATGCTGGAAATCGATGTATGAGATTTATCTCTGAACAATTTTTGATAAATTTGTTTATAATCGTGATTTTCATTTTAATATTAATTTTTTGATAAATTTGTTTATAATCGTGATTTTCATTTTAATATTAATTTTTTGATAAATTTGTTTATAATCGTCATTTTTATTTCAATATTAATTTGTCGATAAATTTATTTATAATCATGATTTTTATTTTAATATTAATTTGTTGATAAATTTGTTTATAATCATGATTCTTATTTCAATATTAATTTGTTGATAAATTTGTTTATAATCGTGATTTTTATTTCAATATTAATTTTTTGACAAATTTGTTTATAAACGTGATTTTTATTTGAATATTAATTTGTTCATAAATTTGTTTATAATCGTCATTTTTATTTCAATATTAATTTTTTGATGAATTTGTTCATAAACGTCATTTTCATTCGAATATTAATTTGAATTGAACCCTCGGGTCAACCCCTGGGTCACCATCAGTGACTCATAGCCCCGTACAATTTAGCTGGGTGCCGAAGAATGGTCGTGACCGGAGGGTTAATCAAGTTTGATATTGTTGAAAATTGATAAATTCATTTTTATACGTTTTTTTGTTTTGATTAAAAAATTATTGAAGAATTAATTCATGAAATTGATTTATAATAGTTACTCTAATGCTGGAAATCGATGTATGAGATTTATCTCTGAACAATTTTTGATAAATTTGTTTATAATCGTGATTTTCATTTTAATATTAATTTTTTGATTAATTTGTTTATAATCGTCATTTTTAATTCAATATTAATTTGTCGATAAATTTGCTTATAATCATGATTTTTATTTTAATATTAATTTGTTGATAAATTTGTTTATAATCATGATTCTTATTTCAATATTAATTTGTTGATAAATTTGTTTATAACCGTGATTTTCATTTCAATATTAATTTGTTGATAAATTTGTTTATAATCGTGATTTTTATTTCAATATTGATTTGTTCATAAATTTGTTTATAATCGTGATTCTTATTTCAATATTGATTTGTTCATAAATTTGTTTATAATCGTGATTTTTATTTCAATATTTATTTGTTGATAAATTTCTTTATAGTCGTGATTTTTATTTTCAATATTAATTTGAATTGAACCCTCGGGTCAACCCCTGGGTCACCAGTGACTCAGAGCCCCGTACAATTTAGCTGGGTGCCGAAGAATGGTCGTGACCGGAGGGTTAATCAAGTTTGATATTGTTGAAAATTGATAAATTCATTTTTATACGTTTTTTTGTTTTGATTAAAAAATTATTGGAGAATTAATTCATGAAATTGATTTATAATAGTTACTCTAATGCTGGAAATCGATGTATGAGATTTATCTCTGAACAATTTTTGACAAATTTGTTTATAAACGTGATTTTCATTTTCATATTAATTTTTTGATAAATTTGTTTATAATCGTCATTTTTAATTCAATATTAATTTGTCGATAAATTTATTTATAATCATGATTTTTATTTTAATATTAATTTTTTGATAAATTTGTTTATAATCATGATTCTTATTTCAATATTAATTTGTTGATAAATTTGTTTATAACCGGGATCTTCATTTCAATATTAATTTGTTCATAAATTTGTTTATAATCGTGATTTTCATTTCAATATTAATTTGTTCATAAATTTGTTTATAATCGTGATTTTTATTTCAATATTAATTTGTTCATAAATTTGTTTATAATCGTGATTTTTATTTCAATATTAATTTTTTGATGAATTTGTTCATAAACGTCATTTTCATTCGAATATTAATTTGAATTGAACCCTCGGGTCAACCCCTGGGTCACCATCAGTGACTCATAGCCCCGTACAATTTAGCTGGGTGCCGAAGAATGGTCGTGACCAGAGCGTTGATCAAATTTCATATTGTTGAAAATGGATAAATTTATTTTTAGACGTTTTTTTGATCGAAGAATGAACGTTTTTCTGATTGAAGCATGATTGAAGAAAGATTCTTGTCGTTTTTCATAGCGCGAGAAGTTGAGCTGCGCACTGGCAGCACAACACCCATGCATCCAAGAAGATGAAACGTCGACGTTGCTCAGTCAATAATTTTGATGATCCACTGCTTCCATCCTACCAATGATATGGTAATTCGTGGAGTCAATGTCAGCGCTCTACAGTTATTGTAGAACGCGGCTGGTACGCATGTCAGCGCAACATCCTTTATGTTAAGCGCGGCTTAGATCAGCCTTCACCACGATTCACTCGTACATCAGCGAATTCGATTTTTGCTGGACGATGACTGACGTCGATGATTTGTCCAGCCTATGCTGACTTGACATCGGACATTGTTTGTACAGCTCCGAGCCGTACCTGCTATTGTAAAATTAAAAAAAAATATATATATAAATACATGTCGAACCTCACAGAGAGAAAAAAAAATATAAATACGTGCCGAACACCACAGAGAGCACCAAATTATCCTGAAAAAAAATGACAAGTTATCCTGAAATAAGGTGAAAGATCGTCATGTCAATTAATATTTTAATTCCGATCAAACTGATACTTGTTTCGCTAATGATACGGATGAGATTTGAAACCGAAGCTACAAACTTAGAATTCTGATCGAACAATATCAGAGAAGAAAAATTATCATACAGAAGAGCAAGGGTTATTCGAGTTTTCAATCAGAGTGAACATCGAATGAAGATTGTTGACTGAATAAACTGTATCGATAAGGATGACTGACAGCGTTAATTAGGAATTGATTAGAATTCAGCTATTCTCCATGCATGTAAATTCGAAATACTTATTTTACTATTGAGGATGAGATTTGAAGACGAAGCTTCGAACTTAGAATTCTGATTGAATAAATTAATATGAAGAAAAAAACCTTATAGGTTATGCTTACCGTAAAGCCGGCTAGACACCTTGCAGGTTATGTTTGCCGTTATGTCAACTGATGGAGATTAATTTTCCTTGTCGCAGCAAGAGCACACTGTCAGATGCCGAAATCGATGGATCCCGCGAACAATGAATTTTTTTTTTTTTTTCATTAACTAGATTAAATCAATCAATCGGGAGTTAATATTACTAAATAACGACGTACGCTTTCAAACTATATATATATATATATATATATATATATATATATATATATATATATATATATATATATATATATATATATAAATATATATATATAGATATGTGTATGTGAAGTCACATCGCCGACGATGTCACCCCTCCTTCGAACAACCAATCGCGAGGGGTCTGAAGGCGATGGACTACATCCACGAATCCGAGAGAGACAACACTATCGGCTCTCGCTGCGGAGCGAGAGAGAAAGAAACAGTCCGCGTAGTCTACCGTCTGAAGCGAGTACTGAACGGCGAACGGGGAACGGCGATAAGTTCAGGGGACAAATCGCAAAATGCGATATGCCCCTCCTTTGAATTTGTCGATATTTTAAACATTGAATAACTTTACGAGTTTGCTTCCGATCATAAATATTATGAAAAAAAGACCTTCTCTGTGACCCACAGAATTGATGTGCCAAAATCTGTCAGGAGGGGATAAGCCGTTCGGCCAAACACTTCAGCCTAAAATTTCAGCTATTTCGCGGGCAGGCGGTGAAACACATAACTCCCGTTTTTTGCCCCGTGGGCAATCGGGAGGTAAAAACAGAGCTGCCAGATACCTTGGCGGGGAAAATTCCCACACGCCCCCACCACGCTGCTTGCGGCAAGAAACGCTCGGCGCTTGAGGAGAGGAAATTCGCTATGCGCGTGCGTCGCGTGCAGTCGAGCAGCCGAAAAAGGCCGAGAGGAGCCGGAGGAGGCCGAAAGAGGCCTTGCCGCCGACGTGGGACGCTGTGGGGAAAAAATCTTGCAAGGGTTCCCCACGCGTGAGAAACGGTTCCCGACACGTCGAGCAACTTCGCTGTACCGATATATGATATTGAATAATTAATTGAATTTTTATCCGATTCGAACGATATTTTTTTCTAATTAAGGCTCATGAAATTCTGCATACATCATCTATCACCGATTAAAAAAGGGAATCCACAATATTTGTTCATCCGACAAACAAAAGAAAAAAAAATAATGAATTATAATTTTTTCATTTTTGTCTCTGCTATTGATAAATATTTTTAGATAGTAGCGTCGCTAATCTTAGGCATATTGAGATGGACCTGACCATTTTAAAGAACACGATTGTCTTCAAAAGTAAAAAACATTTTTTTTTCATATTATTTATTTGATAAATAAATATTAAGATTTTTCCGTCACAATCGGTGGTAGAGAATGTATGCAGAGTTCCATTATCTTTAATAAGAAAGAAATTTCCATCGAGTCGATTAAAAATTTAGGTCCAAAAGTCAATTCATCCACGGGTGTTTTTCGACCGGAAAGCGAGAAAATGGTGCGTGCTCGAATGAAAAACTTTTTCCGAGCATTCTATGGTAACGGCACCTAATTAATTCCTTGCTCCACAGACTAATAAAGCAAGGTCCAAGCTCTCATTTCATCCCATTTAGGTTTTTATCAACTCGCGATTTTTTTCTACAGGTACTCAAAGATGGTCATAGACACGCTTTTTGGGTTTGTTTCTTTAGAAAACTGGACCCAATCTGATATTTCTTAAGTCGGATTCGTATTCTTCGAGAAAAACCAATGAGAATCGGCTCTGATTTATCATCACCTTTTTTTTGTTGGCCTGTGTAATTCAAAACAATTCTGGGCTATATGTGCTTAATTCATATTTTAAACATTGGCGCGCAACGAAGCAAGCCGTGAGGCCACGTGAGGCACAAGCCGACAGCCAATAGGGGCACAGGAGTTCCGGTATTGGATGCGCCGAACTGATGACGTAAACTCTTGGCAGCGAGGGAACCGAGCCGCCTAAATGGGACGCTGTGGGAATCGGGTCGTGGAGGGGGCATCGGAGTTCCCCACGCGTGGGGAAAATCCCACGAATCTGGCAGCTCTGGTTATGTCAACTGATGGAGATTAATTTTTTTCCTTATCGCAGCAAGAGCACACTGTCAGATGCCGAAACCGATGGATACCGCGAACAATGAATTAATTTTTTTTTCAATAACTTGGTTAAATCAATCAACCGGGAGTTAATATTAAATAAATAAAAAATAAATAACGACGTACGGTTTTCAACTATATATGGGGAAAAACGGCCGAAATCACCGGACTGAAACCCTTCTATCCTCCGATGTGGTCGCTGATTTTTTTCTAGTATCTTTGGGATCCCACGACCTCACTAATTTTTTTTAAGTTTTTTTAGACCCCTCCTCCCCCTGCCCCCACCACCCTTTTTTTTTTATCAAGGGGTAACTGCTATTTTCCCCCTTTTTATTTTGATACATTTTTTTTCCCAGATACTTTATTGAAATTGAAGAACTTTTTTCATAAAATTGGAGTGGCTGTCGGATTGCTAATATTTTTTTTTCTTTTTTTTAATTTTGGAAAAATTCGAGTTTTTCCAAAATTTCAACATATGATAATGGATTCCTATCTCAAAAAAATAAAAGAAAAATGAAATCTGTCTTGCGAAAAATCGATATTTCGATTATTTTCGAAAGTAAATCGATTTTTTGAGTATAAATTGATTTGATTATGAAAAATATATTTTTTAATCGATTTTCTATCGAAAATAATCGAAATATCGATTTTTCGCCAAATGGATTTCATTTTTCTTTTTTTTTTCATAGGAGACCATTATCATATATTGGAATTTCGGAAAAACTAACATTTTTTCAAAATTAAAGAAAAAAAAATATTAGCAACCCGACTGCCACTCCAATTTTATAAAAAAAGTTCTTCAATTTCGATTAAGTATGAGAGAAAAAATTGTGGTGGAAGTAAAAAGGGGGAAAATTGCAGTTACCTCTTGATAGAAAAAAAGAAAAGGGGTCTAAAAAATCTGCAACAAAAAAATTAGCGATGTCGTCGAATCCAAACGATACAATAATATTCTTTAGATTTTTTAGACCCCTCCTTCCCCTTTCCCCGCTACTTTTTTTTTTAATCAAGAGGTAACTGCTATTCTCCCTCTTTTCATTTAAATGACATTTTTTTCCAGATACTTTAACGAAGTTGATAAACTTTTTTCATAAAATTGGAGTGGCAGTCGGGTTGCTAATATTTTTTTTTCTTTAATTTTGAAAAAATGTTAGTTTTTCCGAAATTCCAATATATGATAATGGTCTCCTATGAAAAAAAAAAGAAAAATGAAATCCATTTGGCGAAAAATCGATATTTCGATTATTTTCGATAGAAAATCGATTAAAAAATATATTTTTCATAATCAAATCAATTTATACTCAAAAAATCGATTTACTTTCGAAAATAATCGAAATATCGATTTTTCGCAAGACAGATTTCATTTTTCTTTTATTTTTTTGAGATAGGAATCCATTATCATATGTTGAAATTTTGGAAAAACTCGAATTTTTCCAAAATTAAAAAAAAGAAAAAAAAATATTAGCAATCCGACAGCCACTCCAATTTTATGAAAAAAGTTCTTCAATTTCAATAAAGTATCTGGGAAAAAAAATGTATCAAAATAAAAAGGGGGAAAATAGCAGTTACCCCTTGATAAAAAAAAAAAGGGTGGTGGGGGCAGGGGGAGGAGGGGTCTAAAGAAACTTAAAAAAAATTAGTGAGGTCGTGGGATCCCAAAGATACTAGAAAAAAATCAGCGACCACATCGGAGGATAGAAGGGTTTCAGTCCGGTGATTTCGGCCGTTTTTCCCCATATATATAGATAGATATGTGTATGTGAAGTCACATCGCCGACGATGTCACCCCTCCTTCGAACAACCAATCGCGAGGGGTCTGAAGGCGATGGGCTACATCCACGAATCCGAGAGAGACAACACTATCGGCCCTCGCTGCGAAGCGAGAGAGAAAGAAACAGTCCGCGTAGTCTACCGTCTGAAGCAAGTACCTCACGGCGAACGGGGGCGGCGATAAGTTCAGGGGACATATCGCAAAATGCGATATGTCCCTCCTTTGAATTCGTCGATATTTTAAACATTGAATATCTTTACGAGTTTGCTTCCGATCATAAATATTATGAAAAAAAGACCTCTGTGACCCACAGAATTGATGTGCAAAAATCTGTCAGGAGGGGATAAGCCGTTTGGCCAAACACTTCAGCCTAAAAATTCAGCTATTTCGCGGGCAGGCGGTGAAACACATAACTCCCGTTTTTTGCCCCGTGGGCAATCGGGAGTTAAAAAATGAAACGATAAGAAAATCGATGCATTTTTACCTTCCCGTCAAAACGCTGGTTAAACAATGCTACATAGAGCAAAAGTTCACATCAACAATGTTGTAGAGAATTGAATTTCCTATAAAAAAGTCAGTGACGGCATATATCTAACTGCGATAATTTACGCTAATTTTTAAATTAACGATAATTTAAAAAAATAGAAAACCGCTGCGGTTTTTAACATTTCCTAGCTTCCGAGCTTTCCCACGCGTAAATTATCACAGATAGATATATGCCATCATGGACTTTTTTTATTGGAAATTCAATTCTCTACAACATTGTTTAAGTGAACTTTTGGTCTATATAGCGTTGTTTAATCAGCGTTTTGACGGAAAGGTAAAAATGCATCGATTTTCTTATCGTTTTATTTTTTTCTGTCGAAACGCTGGATAAACAACGCTATATAGACCAAAAGTTCACATGAACAATGTTGTAGAGAATTTAATTTTCTATATAAAAAGTCTGCGACGGCATATATCTAACATTGATAGTTTACGCGTGGGAAAGCTCGAAAATCAGGAAATGTTGAAAACCGCGCCGACTGGTAGGCGTTCGGCATATAAGTAATACGTTCGCTACAATCTCATTCGGGATTTTTACCGTTCGGGACATTTTCATTCGAAGCATTGCGCGTTCGAGATTTTGCCCTTTCTGAACATTGCTCTTTCTAGATTTCGACCCCAACCCGGACTTCCGGAACAGCGTTTTCACCGGAAACAAACCGGTTTCATAATGTGGTGGCGCTGTAGTCGGCGGCGTCGTTGTGTTAGTGCGCGTCAGTGTGCGTCATAGACAAGCGGTCAGTCGCCATTAGTCGCACACAACGAAAGCATTCGCCGGAGCACGTGACGAATACGTTTGTTATTGTTGTTGTAATTTTTGTTCGAATTGATGAAGTTTGAGTGAAGTGAATATATATAAAAAACAATTTCGTGTCCCGTAATCGGAGAAAAGTGATAAATGGAAGTGGTTAAAAAGGATATTGCTGAGAAGTAAGCAAAGTTCAGATGTAAAGTTTGAGGTTATGTGAGTTATTTTGATGCTAAATAATTGTAAGAAATTTGTTCTTTCGAATGTATTTTTCGTCGTTTCATCAAATTATTATGAATTATCAATTGCAGTACGTGAATCTTCGATAATTTAGATACTTTTCTGATAGAATTACTTCGGCATTCAAATCATGATGGTGTATAATTCTATAATTTTTTTTTAAACACAATTTCTTTTTTTTTCAGAGGTGAAAAATAAAGTCTATTGGAGATGCGCTGTTCCAGGGTGTACCGCGAATAAGGCAGTTCCGAAGCACGCATTCCCCAAGCATCCTTGGCGGAGCGAAGCTTGGAGAAAAGCCGTGGCAAATCCAGATCTAGATGGTCTTACTATCGAGCAGTTGTGTGACTATCGAGTTTGTCACCTCCATTTCTCCGAGGATGCTTACAATGTTACACCAGTTCGACGAGTTCTGGGAAAAACTGCAGTTCCAGAATTGTTTTTAAACTCGATTGATTCTGAGCCACCTGCGTTTGACAATCCGACTATCGACAATGTATTGTCAAATGATTTAGGAGAGATGACGAGAAGGAATAAAATTGTTGACGAGATTCGTTATGCCAATCGCAATAATGATAAGGATTTGTTGAGTGTCACGGAGCACGTCTCGATAAGTGCGAATCTTGCTGCCTCTACTACTCCTGCCACGAGTAAGGAAATTGAAGATTCTCAAGGCTCTGACATGAATGCTGGATCAATGGATTGTTCAACGCCCAAAACGTCGAAGGAACGACGACTTCTGGGAAAAATTACTAGGAAGAATAAATTGACACCAGTTGCTTCCAATTTGCATGACATAGCTAAAAACTTGCTGAGACGACAAGCTAAGAGCGTCAAGAATTTGCGGGAATGCAGAGATCGGCTTCGAAATGCTCGAAACTTTTCAAGAACTGTGGAAATGGAGGAAATTAAAAGCCTTTGTAAAGAACAGCGAGCGTTCATAGAAATGCATATTCGATATGTTCATAAAAAAGCAAAGGCAGGTGAACCTTGTGAGCCATTCTGCCCCTTCCACTAATTTCATGAATTTCATTTGCCATCCGGCATACATTTTCATTGATTTTTTTAATCACATTTCATTCGGGGTGGTAATCATTGGTACGTGTAATTATAATTGTGAATTTTGTTTGCTCAAGTATACTCATAATTGTATATATATTAGACTGTGTCAAAAATACAATTTATTTTTTATTTTCGATGTCGCAGGTCGCAAAAGTTGGTCGTAGGCCTAAAAAGAACCTCCCGAAAGGCCCACTCGAAGAGATTTTTTTTTACGGATCTCAAGGCAAGGTTCTCTTCCCCGTTAAAATAACACGGGAAAAATATTTTTTTTGCTTATTTCAATGAAAATGCCAACAAAAAAAAATTGCAATCGGAATCCGCCGGATACCATTCTCTAGGGAATTGAATTTCCTCCAAAAAGTATCAGTGCCTCAAGACCAAAAATTCGATATCTTCAAGACACAGGCATTTTAAACCGATTTTCGCCGATAATTTGTCTTCAAACGAGTTTTACAGCTAAACTCTTTGTTCCACGAGAAAAATGTACAGGGACATTTTAGAGCTAAACGAGTTCTCTACAACAAAGGTCTCTCGTAAAAATAGCCTTAATCCAATAATTCACAATTCACAGCCCCTCGGTTTTCAACATATGAGATTACAAAAATTATTTTTCACCCATTCAGTCCTCATTATTTGCTTTAAACACCGTGAAAAACTAATTTTTTCAGTCTTTAAAGCTAATGTTGAGGACTAAACAGGTGGCAAATATTTTTTTAATCTCACAAAATGAACTCCGAGGAACTGTGAATTGTGAATTATTGGATTAAGGCTATTTTCACGAGAGACCTTTGTTGTATAGAATTTGATTAGGTTCAAAATATGCCGGTACATTTGTCTCGTGGAACAAAGAGTTTAGCTGTAAAACTCGTTTGAAGACAAATCATCGTCGAAAATCGGTTTAAAATGCCTGTAAGTCTTGAAGATATCAAATTTTTTAACGTGAGGCACTGATACTTTTTGAAGGAAATTCAATTTCCTAGAGAATGGTATCCGGCGAATTCTGATTGCAATTTTTTTTATTGGCATTTTCATTGAAATAAGCAAAAAAATATTTTTCCCGTGTTATTTTAACGGGAAAGAGAACCTTCCCTTGAGATCCGTAAAAAAAAAATCTTTTCGAGTGGGCCTTTCGGGAGGTTTTTTTTAAGGCCTACAACCAACTTTTGCGACCTGCGACATCAAAAATAAAAAATAAATTGTATTTTTGACACAGTCCAATATATTGTGACGTGGTACGCCACAATTTCCTTCCCCCGATCCGGATCGAAGTCCCCGCTGCCCACGACGATACCTGAAACATACCACGAATGTTAGTATAAGCCTGCGTATAACAATTAAGCGAACAAATGTAAAATCACTTAAGGGTTGAATAACCCCCCCCTCAATCCTTACCCAGATACCCACACCCCCCCCCCATCCAGTCCTCCCTCGGTGCCGATCCGAGGCCCCGTCGTCCCTTCGCAATCGAACTCGCCGAGCTCCACCGAAACCCGATAACCTGAAAAACAACATAAGTAATTAATTCCAGCCCACGATCCCCATCAACCAGACTCAATGACCCCCTTCACACCACCCCCCCCCCCCAACCCCCTTACCTGCACACCATCCTCACCTCCTGTAGTGACGATGAATGGCCCGTCGTCGACCTGCAGCGAGACCCAGCGAAGGCCCACGTCGAGCCAGGATGTCGTCGGAGGCGGTGTCGTGGACGCCGAGGCGCTGAGGGGGGCCACGGGCGAGTTTTCCACCTGGATGGGACATCCGAGGACCCTCGGACGTTGCAGAGACCCAAGAAGAACGGGATGCGGCTGAACGTGGGTTTAACCCCAAAACGTCACCGGTCAACCGCCCCCCCCGAAGTCGACGCACTATTCACTTCACCGAGGCCACCGATGCACCCCAAACCCGGTGCACTACACCCGATCGCGAGGAAGACCCTGACGGCTCGCCCCCGACCCCTCTCGTCACGGTATTACGAAACGAACCGACGAGGTGGTCACCGGCGGGAGGCGAGCTGTCAGAAACAAACGATGCACGAAACCGCCGGCTCGAACCCCCTACCCCGAACCCGTGGCCGAAGTCTCCCCTCCCCAGACTTACGTCCCCACCTCTACCGCAGCACCACCCCCGCGCCCCAATATCCCCCCCCCCCCCTCATGTCCCAAACACCCGCGTACGTCCCCCCACCCCTCCGACCCCAGTCCACCACAGTGAGGTGTTTCAATTGCAAGAGGCAAGGCCACATCTATCGTGAGTGTGACCAGCCCACGACCATATTCTGCCGCCTCTGCGGCCTCCCAGGGTATGAACCCGCATCCTGCCCCCGTTGTAGAGGTATCCGAGAGGGAAACCCTCTGGGGGGAGGTCGGTAAGGAGTACCTCCCCCAAAACAGGACCAACCCCCAACCCAAACTCCCGTTCCAAACCAGACACCTCCCCCGAACCCGGTCCCTCCCACGAAACGAACCCAAGGCCCGAAGTCAACCTCACCCCTGAACCGGAACCCGTCTCCCAACCCCCACCCCCATTACCGCCCGATTATCAAGAGATAGACGCCTGCGGAGAAGACAATCGTCACTTCTTGCGGCTGACAATCCGGGGGCGAACTATCGAGGCACTCGTAGACCCTGGGTCGACCCGTTCATATCTGGGGCCGAGCTTGTTGGAGATCCTGAGTGGAAGTATGACCCCGTGTACGGGGGGTATACGAGTGGCTAATAACGCCATCGTCCCGATGATTGGTGAAGTCACTCTCCACCTCACGTTGGGAGGACAAACCCGCCCCCTGCTCATGCGTGTTGCCCCCCTCAGCTATGAAGGCCTACTCGGAATAGATTTCTGCCAACTTTTCAGACTGACCATCGACTATGAGGCCAGCACTTGGTGCCTTCCTGGGGGTACCCCCCAACCCTTCCTGACTACAGACCCCATCCCCGCCACCCCGGAAGACGAACCCGAGACTGCTGGCTTAGTGGAAACCCCCATGGCCACAACCCAACGACTCAATTCCCTCCTGGATGAACTGGTGAAGCCCAACAATACCGGAATCCTAAGTTGTACCCCGAGCATCCAACACGCCATCGATGTTGAAGGCCATCCTCCGATAAGACAACGACCCCGAACAATCTCCCCGTACCTATTGCGGATTGCTCAAGCTGAGGTTGATAAGATGATCCAAGAGCAGGTGATCGAACCCTCCAGCAGTGGCTGGTTGAGCAATCCCGTGATAGTTCCAAAACCCAATGGCAAACATAGATTCTGTATTGACTATCGGGACGTCAATAAGGTTACCCGAAAAGACGCCTACCCGCTCCCAAACCTGGATCGAATCCTGGACGGTCTACGACGAGCCCACCATATCTCCAAACTGGACCTGAGTCAAGCCTATTTCCAAGTTCCCCTGGACCCCGCCAGCAGACCTATTACCGCCTTCGCAGTCCCTGGTCGAGGCCTATTCCAGTTTACCCGCATGCCATTCGGACTGACGAACGCGCCCGCGACTTTCCAGAGACTGATGGACCGACTAATACGACCGGAATGGGAACCTCACGTCTTCGCATATCTAGATGATGTAATCATCGCGACGGAGACGGAGGAAGACCATTTCAAATACCTGCGACTAGTGTTGACGGCGCTCTCGGGTGCTAATCTGGAGATCAACCGAGAGAAGAGCTCCTTCTTCTGCTCGGAGATGCAGTACCTGGGATACGTAGTCACACGTAATGGACTTGAGACTGACCCCGCCAAAGTAGCCCCTATCCTACAGTACCCTCCCCCGAAAAACCTGAAACAATTGCGAAGATTCCTTGGGATGGTCGGCTGGTATGCTCGGTTCCTGGGGGACATCTCCGAGCATAAAATCCCCCTAGTGCGACTACTTGGCAAAGATGTACCGTGGCACTGGGGAGAAGAACAAGCCGACGCGTTCGAGGCCATGAGACAGGCCCTCGCCACTACCCCTGTATTAGCCCGTCCCGACTTCTCGAAACCCTTTACCATCCAGACCGACGCCAGCGATCATGCCATGGGGGCCGTCCTGACCCAAGAGTCCGATGGCGAAGAACACCCCATCGTTTTTTGTAGTAAGGTCCTGTCCCCGGCCCAGCGAAAGTACAGTGTGACCGAAAGAGAGTGCCTAGCGGTATTATGGGCAGCAAAAAAGTTGCGCCCATATATCGAGGGTACCTCATTTCGAGTCATCACTGACCACAGCAGCCTACGTTGGCTGCGAAACCTGAGAGACCCGACCGGAAGACTCGCCCGGTGGGCCTTACAAATGCAGGATCTGGATATGGAGGTCATCCACCGAAAGGGAGCCCTGAATGTAGTCCCTGATGCTCTTTCGCGGATGTTCGAGGGAACAGTGGAGGCCCTAGCGGCTATTGGTGAATCCACAGATCCCTGGTACCTCGAACAGCTAAACAATGTCCGCGAGTTCCCGTCGAAATACCCCGACTGGAAGATCGAAGACGATCGGTTGTATCACCACCGCCCACACCCGATAGTAGAACCCGCACTGATAGATCTGAATTCCTGGAAGCTAGTCCTACCCCAAGACTCCCGATTGCGAGCCATGCAAGACGCCCACGACCACCCCCAATCCGGCCATCTGGGAATTGATAAAACCTACCACCGAGTGACCCAAGATTTCGCCTGGCCTGGTATTTTCCAAGACGTGGCTCGGTTCGTGCGTGGATGTCGCACCTGCCAACTGAGCAAAACCGAGCAAGGGGCTCCTGCCGGCCTTATGCGTAAGAGAACCACCGAAGGCCCCTGGACTGTGGTTGCAGCCGATGTCATGGGCCCCTTCCCGCCTAGCAAAAGTCGCAACCGGTACATCCTGGTTTTCCAAGACCTGTTCACCAAGTTTGTTGAAGCCACCCCCCTCAAAACCGCGACCGGACCAACTATAGTTGCAGCCCTGGAAACCCTGATTTTCAACCGTTGGGGATGCCCCCGTTACCTCCTGACCGACAACGGTACCGAATTCATGAACAAACATATGACGTCCCACCTTGACCAGTATGGAGTCCGCCAAACCACCATTCCCCCGTACCATGCCCAAGCGAACCCCGTCGAACGCGTCAACCGGACTCTGAAGACCATGATTATCTCCTACGTAGGTGACGATCACCAGAATTGGGATGTCCACCTCCCCGAGCTCTGTTTCGCCCTCAATACGGCCGTGCAGGCCTCCACTCAGATGACTCCCGCATTCCTGAACTTTGGAAGAAACCCCAGACCTGCAAAAAGCATCCTGAACGAGCTCCCCCCCCGCCCGTTAAAGACCGGACTGACCCCGAAGTATGGAACAACCGCATGAAACGGTTACCCTTCCTCCACGGTTGGGTCCGTAAAAACCTGTCCGACGCTGCGAGACGACAGGCCCACTACTATAATCGGGGAAGAGTGGGCCGAGAGTTCGAAGTGGGGGACCTGGTGCGCCGGAAGAACCGGGTCTTGTCGTCCGCAGCACAGAACTTCGCAGCTAAGCTAGCCCCCAGATACCGTAGACCCTACGCCATCACCCGAAAAATCTCCCCCGTCGTGTACGAAATCCACCTCCCCATGAAAAAAAGCACCAGAAGGTCCATGTCAAAGATCTCGTCCCGTACCGACAACCATATGACCCGACCGAGACCACCCCGACCACGACTATACCGGACCCCACCACCCCGAAAGCCCCCGTAGACCCCCCGAGAGACCCCTCCCCTTTAATCGAAGAACCCCCTCTGCCTCGAGAAAACCCCAACACCCCCGATGATAGGACGCCCAGCACCAAAGAACAGGTGGTCGGCGGCTCGGGAGGCTCGGATGGGCCGTGGGCCACCCCAAGCACCTCCACCGGGGGTCCTCCCCCCCAAGGAGAAGTGGCGAGGGGCAGACCGAGAGGCCGACCTAAGGGGCGCCGAAACGCACCCCTCCCACAGGCCGTAGCGGACCAACGAGCAGGTTACTACCTTCGACCCCGATAGCCCGACGCGCGACCCTGCAAACCCCCGCCACTCGTCGGCTACCCCAACCCATTCTTAAACCACCTTGTACTTCCAGGAAGAGGATGCGACGAGGACACCTCCGAGGACGAGGAGGAGTACGGACCAGCGCAGGCCGGTGGGCGGCGATCGGGACGGAATCCCGCCCCCCATTCTGTGGAAACTTCCCCGATACACACCCTGAGTGGGCTCGGTCGATCATCGCTCGGCAAAGGGCTGAGGAGGACCGACCCGGGAAATTTTTCGCCGGACGACGCCTTGCCCCCTGGAACCCCCCCACCGTTCCCCCACCACCCCCGAGACCCGTCCCCCTCCCGGACATCAGCGCCCTGACCCTCGTCCAGGCCCCAACACCCCCCTCCCTCCCTAGCACGACCCCCCGGAGCAACCCTCCCACCCCCACTACGACCACCCGAACCACCCACCCCCCAGCGAAGAAAACCACCCGACCAACTCCCCCTGCAGCCCACAAAACAGCTTCCCGAACCACTCCCCCCTCTCCACCCAAAACCACCCGAACCGCTTCACTCCCCCGCCAAAACCCCACCCGAACCGTTGCCCCTACCCCCACCCGATTGCCCCGAAACAAACCCGCAACCCCCGCCATTCCCTCCCTCTTCTCCCTGCATTTACCTTGCCCCGTGGCCCCTTCTCCAGACCCCTTGATTTCCCCCACCCCGGAACGCCCTCGAACACCACCCATGAACGACCCCTGTTGGAAGTGTGGCCGACCGGGGCACCGATCCTCCAACTGCCCCTTGCGAGCGACCCCCCGTCCCCGACGCTCCCAAATTCCTTCCCTCCTGACACTCTCGACTAGTCCACCACCGCCCCCCCCCCCCTAACCCCCAAACTACCCCCGCCACCCCGCTCCTAAAACGCCACCACCACCCGCAGGAACCCAACTTCCGATGTTGGAATTGCGGACAGGGGCAACACGTCGCCGCGCAATGCCCAAAGCGACTCGCCGGTGGACCCCGCTGAGGAGGACCAACGACACCCTCACGCCCCGCCCCCGCGACCATCTCCTTACCTTTTTTTCCCTTTTCTTCTCCTTTGAGTTGATGACCGAGTCGTTCCCCTTTCCTTTTTTTTCTCTTCCTTCTTTTTTTTCTTTTCTTTGTGTGTGGCCCCTGCCACCCCCATTCCGGGGTTATGCTCGAAAAAGGGAACGCTGCTAGTCGGGAGCGTCGACACAGTCCGAGAAGACCGTGCAGGGTGAAGAGTCAAAGAAGTTGCTTTTGTTATCTTTTATTATTATTTTTTTTTCTCCAAGTCCGGAGATTATTATAATAAAAACACCTTATTGATCATCCAATGAGTAATGGCGTCACTGAATTCACCCTGACCTCCTCCCGTTTCCCGTTACCCCAAAGTATGAATGCTCAGGTTGTCCAGAGACGAACCTTCGGCAAGTGGGGGGGGAGTTGTGACGTGGTACGCCACAATTTCCTTCCCTCGATGCGGATCGAAGTCCCCGCTGCCCCCGACGACACCTGAAACATACCACGAATGTTAGTATAAGCCTGCGTATAACAATTAAGCGAACAAATGTAAAATCACTTAAGGGTTGAATAACCCCCCCCCCTCAATCTTTACCCAGATACCCACACCCCCCCCATCCAGTCCTCCCTCGGTGCCGATCCGAGGCCCCGTCGTCCCTTCGCAATCGAACTCGCCGAGCTCCACCGAAACCCGATAACCTGAAAAACAACATAAGTAATTAATTCCAGCCCACGATCCCCATCAACCAGACCCAATGACCCCCTTCACACCACCCCCCCCCCAACCCCCTTACCTGCACACCATCCTCACCTCCTGTAGTGACGATGAATGGCCCGTCGTCGACCTGCAGCGAGACCCAGCGAAGGCCCACGTCGAGCCAGGATGTCGTCGGAGGCGGTGTCGTGGACGCCGAGGCGCTGAGGGGGGCCACGGGCGAGTTTTCCACCTGGATGGGACATCCGAGGACCCTCGGACGTTGCAGAGACCCAAGAAGAACGGGATGCGGCTGAACGTGGGTTTAACCCCAAAACGTCACCGGTCAACCGCCCCCCCCGAAGTCGACGCACTATTCACTTCACCGAGGCCACCGATGCACCCCAAACACGGTGCACTACACCCGATCGCGAGGAAGACCCTGACGGCTCGCCCCCGACCCCTCTCGTCACGGTATTACGAAACGAACCGACGAGGTGGTCACCGGCGGGAGGCGAGCTGTCAGAAACAAACGATGCACGAAACCGCCGGCTCGAACTCGTGTAACGCCGGCTCGAGCCTAATTCAACCGGCCACCGCACCCGTGGGTGAGGACGCCACCTCCCGATGCTCGTCCAATGGGCGAGCGATGTCAATACCCCGAGCCCGTGGCGCGAACTCGGCACCGAAGCTACCACGCACCCAGGAACCGGCGATTCAAACCACCCGGCACCGTAGACGAAAACCCGACCAATCAGCGAGGCCCATCGACCAACGAATCCCGAGGCCCGACGATCGAAGAAGAAGACGACGGCCATTTAATCGTCACTTCGATCCGAGATCCCGTTGCGATAAGAGTGCGATTGAGCGACATCCGACGAGAGCGAGCGATTCGAGCGTGTTTTTTTTTTAAGTTATTTTTTTTCATTGTAATCAGCGTCATTATTTCAGTGGTTTCGATTTTTTTTGAGGAGGTTGTGAGAACGAGAGAGAGAGAGAGAGAGAGGAGGAGAGTGCCGAGACGAACGCAGAGAGAGAGAGAGCGAGATAGAGAGTGAGAGTGCGAGAGCTGGACAGGAGAGGTTGGACGAATCATCATTGTCGACGATATCATTACGTACGAGTGAGTACCCCGCTTTTGTTTTCCCGTAGCCCATGCCCCTTATTTCCCCACCCCCATTCGTGACCCCCATAAGTGATTGCCGATTCTCGATTTTTTGTCGTTTTTTTTACGTTCGCGAAAACACGTGGGCCAGCGGCCATTGTGGTTCGACCGTCGTCACAGATTTTGTCGTGCGCGTTGGGCAGCGGTGTCACCCCCCCTATCATTCTAATTACGCCCCATAAACCGACGATATTGTATCCCGTGAGTTTTTTTTTTGTGCTTTATTATATTTGCGGTGCCGAGGTACATCACATAAGAGCCGGAGGCTGTGCCGACCCCCCCCCCCCCCTGTCAGTCCCATCCTGCCGACTGTTAGCCACTTCGACGAGCCATCCCCCACCCCCCCCACGTCAACACTTTTCCTTCTCATTTTTTTTTCTCTTTCTTTTTTTTTTTGGTTTTTTTTTCTTCTTTTCTCCTTCCAACGGTGTTGCTCCCGTCACCAGAGTAACTGGCGCCCAAGTCCCTCTCCCTTCTATCCGACATTTTTTTGAAGTGAATACTTCTTAAGGTAGTAACGCACAAACCGTAAGAGTCAAAGCAAGCCTGAAGCTATACCATCTCCAAATGAGTTACGTAGTACCTGTGTGTGACAAAGACGCGTGGTATGATGTCGATTAGAGAGAAAGAGAGAGAGACGATATTTTCCGATGTTTATTTGCTTATTATTCTCGTCACAGTCTGTTGATTTTTACGGTCAAGTGCCCAAAATGTTGCCCGAATATTAAACTTGCAGCTCGAAGTGTTTTCATTAAAATCTGACGGCAACTTTTTGTATTATATCAAATTTAGCGTGTTTTTCCATAAGGCTCAATGTTAAACGTGAAAAAATTAAAGTGTTGATATCTTTTTTCTCGTGCTCCGGAGGGCCATAAAAATTTTACTGGGCCTTTTTCTCATCAATACCCATAAGTATGCCAAGTTTCATGAAAATCGGACGGTAAAGTCTCCTATGTGCGATACTACCTTAAACGACACAGGATCGGCTCGCCAGCCGGCGCGTTGTAGGACGGGACAAGAGAATGAAGGAATGAAAGAAGAGAGAGAGGGGGCGAGAATGATGCGTAAGCTGTGGGTATGCGAGTGAGAGCGAGCGAGTCAATGCAGAGAGGGGGCAGGATCGCGTGCCTCGTCATCGGCAGTATACCTGGAGTATACGTGCGATAGTACGGACAGACCTCGTGCGAGAGAGATAGCGCCATGGGCGCTCGCGGCGGAGCGAGAGAGAACGCGGATCTTAAGAGGATCCCGAACGTTTGGGCCACCTTCTCTCTCGCTCCGCCGCGAGCGCCCATGGCGCTATCTCTCTCGCACTTGTTGCGGCCGCGAAACGTTTGGGATCCTCTCAAATGGCGGGTAACGGGTAAGGGCTGGAGCGTAAGAAAAAACACTTCTGCGATTTTTTTCATAAATAAATAAATAGAGATAATTCATTCAAACCTTTTACCCATCATTAAGTATCATTTCGATAACATTCTGTGATTGTTTTGTGCGAAAATATCGAAGAACAAGCCGGTGACAAAGCTTTTCCAACAATGTCTTTGGATAAAAACTATTTGCGGTAATAACTGTATCTCAGCTGAAAATTATCTCAAATCAACGATCATCTAAATTTAGTCGAAGTATCATCAAATCCTCCCCTTTACGGTCTCTGATTTTTTTTTCATTCTTTAATTTTCGGTGGTCATTTAAAGTGAAAATTTCGTGGTCATTTTTCATAAAAAATAGCAGTTCTCACTTTCGATAACCACCAACAATTTGAAAATTAAAAAATAATAATCAGAGAACGTAGGGGGGAGGATTTCATGATATTTTGACTACATTTAAATGGTCTTTGATTTTAGATAATTTTCAGCTGAGATATAGTCAACACTGCAAATCGTTTTTTTTTTCAAGGACGTTTTTGGAAAAGCTTTGTCACCGGCTTGTTCGTCGATATTTTCTTATTAAAAGATTACAGGATGTTATCGAAATAATACTTAATATTGTTCAAAAGATTTGGGTAAATTTGCTCTATCCATATTTATAAAAAAAGACGTCTACCCTCCAGCCCTTATGCCCCCCCCCCTCCCGTTAATAAATAAAAAACATTTTTGAAAACACAAATATCAACGTGCAGGCTACTTTCGACTTCCTTGTTAATTCATAATTTGATCACTGACTCTTCCTCTCCTCCCCTTCTCTCTCTCTTTCTCTTTCTCTCTTCCTCTCCTGCCCTTCTCTCTCTCTTTCTCTTTCTCTCTGGAATCATCGGCAGAAATAATTTACCGCGCTAGCGAAATGCATACAAGTATTCACTTCCATCGTGTGTGATTCCCACACACTCAATTTTTTTTTGGCATCTTTCTTCTTTTTTTTTTGTTTTTTTTCTTTCCTCAAGCCCCAGCGAGCCCCCCCCCCACGTATTCCCTGCCGTGAGTCACCCGCCGATTATCACCGTCATTATTCTTTTGTTATTATTATTATTGGATCCCCGTATGGTGAGTGTGTGAATTTTAGTATCGTTGTTTCTTTTTTTTGTATTCATTTTATCGAGTGCTGAGTGAGTGTTTGTTTTTTTTTATTATTATAATTTTTTCTGGTGTGCCTGATTGACCCCCCCTCCCGCGTTACGTAATAAATTACATTCATTCTTTTTTTTTGCGTGTCTTTTGTTTTCGAGTTCTATTTTTTTTTTCTTACTATCATTTTACCCCCCCCCTCTGTCCTCCTACTTTCCCCCTTGCCAAACAAAAAAGTGACAGGTCACAATATATATATATATATATATATATATATATATATATATATATATATTCGAAATTCGAATTAGTTCCATGAAATTTGAATCTGATATATTCTTTTCACGAACTTGAAATTTAATTGCACATATGTCACTTTTTTTTTTTTTTTTAGGCTCGAAGATTTACTTCAGACGACAAGGTCCTTGCTCTTGCCATTATGAAACAATCGGGAGAATGCTACAGACTTCTCAGTAGAATTTTTATTTTGCCTACTCCAAGGAGCTTGAGAAGGTTCCTTCAGAAAATTTCCCTCAAACCCGGTGTCAACAAAATAATACTGGATCACCTGAAGGAACAAGGCAAAAACATGTCAGAAGAGGATAAAATCTGTTATTTAAACTGGGATGAACTATCAACTGATGCTCAGTTGTATTACGATGCTGTCCAAGTCAAAATCGTTGGATTTGAAGACTGGGGCAATCGCAGGACCAACAAGATAGCAGATCACGCCCTCGTGTTTGCCTTACGTGGAATAAAAAAAAACTGGGCCATTCCATTATCACACAATTTCTGCAAGGGTAGCACGAGCGCTGATCAGCTTGTGAGATGCATCAAAGAAATTGTGAGAGCAGTGAAAAAAGCAGGATTCCAGATTGTTGCCTCCGTTTGTGACCAAGGCGCAACAAACGTATCTTGTATCAAGAAGCTTCTGAAGGAGGATAGGGCCGCTTGCCAAAAACAGAACCGGAAGTTCGGTGAGTATTCACATTCCATCATTAACTTTAATGATGGATTGAGCGTAAATTAAATATTTTTGTTTTCCAGATGGTACGTTTCAATTGAGTGGGCAGAAAATCATTCCTCTATATGATCCCCCTCACTTAATAAAAGGAATAAGGAACAATCTTTTGACCAAGGAACTCGAACTGTTGGTGAAGGAACTAATTGCAGTTGGGTGGAATCCATCGATGCGAATCCAAGAATTCCTGTTATCGCCAAACTTGATCCAGAAAATTTCTGAAAAATCCGGAGAGGGCCCCAATGAAAACGAGCGATATACAGCAGATTGGGATACTTCAGAACTAGCATACGATATGGCCAACAAATCCCTGTCATCTTTCAATAAGCAGCCACCGAAGTTGACTGAAAATCACATCAGGAAAAAAAAAAGAAAAATGCGAGTAAATGATGCTGCTCGAGTCCTTGGTAGAACGATGTCCGCATTTATTCGATGGTTGACTTGTTTGTCAGGTTCGTTTATTTCTTTCATTTATTTAATATATTTTAATTCAAAAACAAATTTCTTTCTATTCATTCATTTATTTCTCATTTTTATTCATTATAAATTTGAAAATCCACAGGACCAGTCAAAACGATCGACGGAGAAAATTGTATGCCGATAAATGAAAGCGTGGTTACAGCGGAAGTTATTGAATTCTTCAATTATGCTTTCGACTCCGTGAACGGGAGCAAAACCGTATGCTCAAAAGAAAAGAATCTCTTGCGGAAGGAAGTGACTGCCAAAAGCTGCCACATGGAATATTGGAAAAATTCATCGAATTCCATGGTAAAACATTTGCAATTGTTGGATCCGAAGACGCGTGTACGGAAATCTGTGTCGTCTCTAAACAACTGGGCTTTCACGCTGAAGGGATTCAGCAAATTATGGACCCTGCTACACAATCACGATTTTTCACTTCGTTTTGTCAGCCAGGATTGGATGGAAGACTTTTTTCGAATGATTAGAAGCCAAGGAAACCGTAATATCAATCCAACATGCATGCAGTTCGAAGGCTCGTACAAATCATTGTTAATCAACAACTTAACATCGGCCAAGACGGTGAAAGGAAATTGCAAAGACGACGGCGCAGACGTTTTATTTTCTTTTCGGGAATTCGCTCCACTGGTTCAAGAGGCGGAAGACAATCAAAACGCAGAAAAAAAAACAGTAACAACAAATGAAGAACGGAAATACGCCTTATTCCCCGATACGGAGGAAACTCGCACAGGTGCGCGAATTGAGATCGGAACAGTCTTCGATAAATTCGTTCGCAAGCTACAGTGTAACGATTGTTGTATGTGCATGAAAAACCTTGAGGGCATTTTTAAAGGGGATGCCTTCGGCACTCTTTTAAAAGAGGCTCATTCCTGTTTGGAGGGAAACATTCCTCTTTTTTGTATTAAAAAGGATATTGTTAAAAAACTAAAATTGCCACTTAGAGCGCTGTTGGATTTGAACTTCATCGACTGTGAAGCTCATTCAGAGCACGTGGCTGACCTCTTGGTAACGACAATTACAGTAGAATACGTTTCGTGCTGGTGCAGGTTAATGAACTATTTTCTTGAAGGAAAGAATCCTGGATTCACTGCTCAGTCTTACTTGTCTCATCAAGCTATAAAACAATATAGAATGAAACTGCAGAAGAAAAATAGATAATTGTCTCGACCTTCATTGACCAAACAAAATCTTGTACATTTTTTTAAAAATAATAATAAATTATTTATCGAAAGTTTGTATTCATCATTCAACCTGCCTTTACACGCGAAAAAGGTACAGGTATTTGGCACATGGGAGAAAGAAATTGAAAAATGTTGGAAGTATGAGAAATATGTAATTGATCATACTTGTCACATTTTTCAATCTTCTTTCTTCTATATGTCAATACTTGTAGCTTTTTTAATTTTTTTCATAAATCGAATTCATCAATACGATTCAAAATTTCGCGGCATTAGGTCGCCAGGGTCGCCATAATGGATTTTAGTTCTATATTACGGGTTTCATAATGTGAGGGCGCGCAAACGCTGTACCCCTACTTTAACATGGAAGTGTCCGACCTCTGGCCGAGGGAAAAGTCAGCACGCAATAATGCCAGCGCCACCGCGGGCGAACTAATATTTGGTAGTTTCAGCGGACAGGCCACCCTATGTTAATTCCAAGGAGACTAGAGACCAGGAGACCGAACTCCTTACAAATTTGGTAGTGGAGGTAAGTCGAAATATAGCTGCAAGCGGTGGCGCTGCGGTCGAGTTGGGTCCGACCAATCGGTGCTATCATGCTTACCATTTGCCAAGCTGCCCTCACATACGTGTAGAGCAAACCAACATAACCCTTGCGTGTGACGCGCTGGAATTTTATACGCAAATTGGTTGAAGCCGTAGGTTGTGATTGAAATGAAAGTAATATGAAATTATAATTAAAATGTATGATAAGAGAATTCGAAAAAATGTTCTGCCTCGATATATATGGAGAGAATAAAAAGTACTGTGAAAGTCCATGTAAACGAAGTACATATGTATTAATTGCATTTTTTAAAAATTATTAAACGTTCGATATTTAACATTTTCTAACTAAAAACACGTTTCAGAGTGATTTTGTATATATAAGTATGATTCATGCACTTCGATTGAAAAATGCACTTACCTTTGAAACTTCAAACAGTTTTCTCTGACTCAAGCCACCACCGAGATATTTGCTTCCGCAATTTACTATAAGAACAAGGTTTGGGCATTTTTGCACCTCATAATTATTCATGAATCGCGGAGAAACAACTATTGCGAATTGTTAGGGGTTATTTTGACGTACCGTGGAGCAGCCCCGTGCATCTCCGACTTGAAAAGTGGACCACCTGTTGAAATTGGCCGAGGCAGGGCGCTGGCTATTCATAGGGCCGACTTTGCTATCGAAACATAGGCGGAATTATTAAAATTTCGATAATCAATTTAAAATTTTTAACACACCCGTAACTGCAGGCAGCTATAATATAAAAACTATGAACTATATAAACTATAGAATTTATATATGTCCAAGCAGTGGCGTAAATACATTATTATAAATAAATTGCATGAATACATTTTTTTAACTCACATATGTTCGACGATATATTTTTCGACAACAAAACCTTCAAAAACTATTTAAAACGATCAAAAAGAAATAAGATGACGATTTTTCCTATGCAATTGCAGGCAAATTGTCAACGATAGTCGGCCCTATGAACAGCCAGCGCCGCGCCCGTTCACTTTCAACTCTCGTGACACTTTATTCCAGTAGGCGAGCATAGGAGTACCAGGGGCCTGGCGATGATGAGCCTCGAGGGTGTTCCGCAACGATCGTGTGGTCGGGAGTATCGGGAGAAAAGAGCGAAAAAGAGAAGGGTCGATAGAGAAAGAGAAAGACGAGGAGAAAACGATCGATCGAGACAAAGAAAGGACGGGAAGATTCCGGACGATTAACCCCAGTCGAATTACGTAATTACCGGTAAGTCTCGGTGTATTAAACGTATCTCGGGACGAATTTAAGATTCTACGGCGGTAATTAGTATATTAAATTCATATTTAAATTTTCTCTTCTTTACCGTCGACGCGACGACGGTGTGACCACGCGGTCGGCCCTTCGATTTTATTTTTCCGTACCTGTGGGTCTGTACGATAAAGTTGGTTTCCGGGACAGTCGATAAAAATTTTTGTTGATAGTTGTTGCGAATATTATTTATTCCGTCTTGATTGAAATTTCTTCTCCTTTTCCGGTGTATAGCGGACGCGTCGGTCCGTCTTTCCGGTACGTCGGGTTTGCGCGCGTTGCTTATTTTTTTTTGTGTTGGTGTTTGCTTCGTGACCGAACCTCGAGGGGTGACTTTGGCGCGAATTAATGAGACTTATTTAGTCGTGTAGAAATTAACGCGGGCTTGTCGTGCGAACCCATCGTTACACCAAGATTCCGGCCGATCGCGATATTGCGCGGGGGAACGGGGCGATCCGTGTGAGAGGGTACGAGTGTTTCGCGGTTAAGCATCTTTATTTTAATAATTTGTTTTTGTGTTTTTTTTATTGCGGTGGACCGAGCAGCCGCGCCCGTTGAGAGAGTGATTCGCGAATTTTTATTGTGTAATATTTTTGCCCGCGAGTGCACCGGTGTGAGAGAGAAAGAGTGATCGGGGATCGTCACGTTCCGACCCGCGGGCGGGTGAGCGAAGCGAGGGGTGAGAGTGCGTGTGTTTCTGTGGGTGTGTGTTTGAACGGGCGTGAATTATTCGTACGAATAATTACATTATTGTTATGTCGAGTTTGATTTTCTTTTTGTATCGGAACGCCTACCGGAAAATGTTATGCCGGAGGGGAGATTGAAAACTAGAGAGTAAAAATAATTTTTCTTAATTCTGCTTCATTTATTTATTACCAAAAATATCAAAGTGATTTTTCCTGCACGGCGGATTAATAACCCCGCCCCTCTACCATCAAACAAGGCTGTGGTTGGCCGGACAACCAGCTTGACTCTTGTGTGTTCTCTCCGGTGCACATGCACCTGGCGCCCAGATAAATAAAAGGAGAGAATACACGAGAGTCTTAGCTTTGTACGCGACGAAAAGTCACGTTACCCCGTATCTGGCACTGATAATAAATTTACAAACAAAAATGTAATGGATGGGCATGGATGCAAAATGAAGCAACGAAAGGAGGAATTAACATCCTTGGTTTTTCGTCTGATGGAGACACACGTTTGATGAAATCTATGCAACGTAAAATGTTCAATAAGCCTCCAGGAAAAATCAAGCCAAGAAAAAATAAAATACGAGTGACCACTAGCTGTTCACTTGAGGATAAAATTGATTGGGAACATTTTATGTTGGTGACAAAGATAACTTGAAAAAAACAAATTATATACAAGACCATATCCACATTGCCACGAAATTAAGGACACGTTTCTTAAAACCGTCAGTTGTAATGTCAATGGGGAAATATATTGTTTCACTATCGCATCTGAAATCGTTAATAACGGAAGTAAGCAAAGAGGAACATTCATTGTCACTTTCGGACCTTGATCCCACTGATAAAATGAACTATCGTGCCATGGAAAAAATATGGAAATCAGAGATTCTAACCCTTCTGTCAGAAAAAATTCTAGATAGTAGAGCCACAATCATTTATCTCAAAGCTGCTCGATTAGCTGTATTCGCATTTATCGATAAACAGTTAACTCCAATCCAACGAACGAGTGACATCTGGTACAGCATTTTTATTTTTCGATTTTGGATGAACTGGCTACATAAATCAGGTTTTTCAACTACAAAAAATTGTATACCTGCAAATACATATACTTGCGTGGAGTTGAATGGACATTCACTTATTCAAACCATCAGATTTTTAAGCGGAAATAAAGAAACTCATCTCTTCTTTCCGTGGCTGTGGAATAGTCAAACGTGTGAGGCATTTTTTCGTGGAGCAAGGTCTATGACATCAACTTATTCTACCGTAATTAATTTTAGTTTGTTGGAACTATTATGGAAAATTCGACGCATCGATTTTCAAGGAGCTGTCGGCAGAGACTCAATGGAACACACAAGTTTGAAACTTCTCGTAGAGCGTCTGCGAAGGTTGATCCGAAAAACGTTACGATCCGTCCCAGTGATCTTCCAACAGAGAAACAGATTTTACAAGCTATACAAACTGCGCATAAAATTGCCTTCGCCGACTGTGAGACCTTGGGCATGAACGTGTCTTTCTTATCGACGAAACCGTCTCCAACGTCACTTATATATCAAAAGTTGATCCAGGAAAAATATGATGAAGAAGTAAACATTGCTGTTGAAATAACGGAGCTGATGACTCTGAAGATTCAGACAATAATTGTAATGTCACTGTTAATTATAATTTACCACCAGACGAAATAACAGAAGCAATCAAATGTGAGACAGGTCAGTTAAAAGGCATAATGGACAAAGAAAAGGAAAATTTTGTCGAAGACATTGATGAAGACTTATGCGTGTTACAGTCAGATGAATTGGATCCTCAATCGTTTGACGATCGTGATAAAAATAATCGTTTAAAAAATAGTAGTATTTTTATTGAAGTTTTGAATGCCAAAGTTGAAAAAAAGTATATTAAAAAATCTACTTTATGTTGGATGCTAAGTACGGGTAATAAAAATCTCAGCAATGATCGTTCGCAGCGAGTGCAAGCTTCTTTGCCGATTCAAAGCAGTTCAGGATTAATATCGTTGGATGTTAACCGGGTATCGAAAGAAACAGTATATATATTGGAGATTGGTGCGTATTTACGCTACATAATGACCATTTTTCAAGAATCGGAAGAATTTTAGCATTTTCGTATCTCACGGGTAAAGGTGCCAGTCGGGATTATTCAGCAACAAGTGCGCCAGTACAATTTGAAACAAAAATAACGATCAATCTCGACAAAAAAAATCAGAAAAAATGCGGAAAGTTTATCCGTGAAAAAGTTATGGGGAAAAGGGGATTAGGACGTTTGATTACTTGGTATACGATTTCTACTGATAGTCCTATCGATGGTCTGATTAATCTTAATTTTTGTGATAATAATTTAAGAGATTACGTGCAAATGGAAAACTACGTTTGTACCTTATCGAAGCCTGCCATAAAAAAACGAAATTTTTATCTAAGCCCTGAAACTGTGAAAACGATAAATAGTTTCATGGAGAAATAAATAAAACAAGAGATTATATCGAGATATATTTTATGAATAAGTATCCTCGTTTTTTAATTAACGTGGGTAAATTTATCTGTACCTGTGAACAAACGTATAAAAACCATTATTCAAGAATAAAATTGATACATTTTTTTTCTCATAAAAATCTCCTGTCGAGGTTTTTGTTTGACCTGTATATATATTGGAGATTGGTGTGTATTAAACTGCGTAATAAACATTTTTTAAGAATGCAACCTTTGAAAAATGGTGTAATCTTTTTCATTTGGTTGTACTCAATCAAGGATTAAAAGGAATCTGCAAAAAAAAGTAATCTTGTGTAATCTTGTGTAATCTTTGGGCCAATGTAATCTAGTGTACACCATTTTTTTGGAGTGGGTACCCCCTCGATATATATATATATATATATATATATATATATATATATATATATATATATATATATATATATATATATATATATATATCTATATTGAGACAGAACGTTTTTCGCGGGGGACAATCGACAAAGTTCTCGCGAGACGCGTTCAACACCTGGCGCAGCCCGGGTCGGTGGCTGCCAGGGCTCAAAAGGTTTCTTCGAATATTTCTAATTTTTGGGCGCCAGCTAGTCTATAATTACTAGCAATATTTTACCAATTTACATTCAATTAAATTTCGAACAAAAGACAAAAGATTCAGGGGGGCTCGATTGGATGACCCTTAAGCAAACAGCGAGCAGAAATCTACGACAAGAAGCAAGCACTCGGGATTACAATAAAAGCCGGGTACTTACAGTTTTCGAAGTCGATATGGTTTATTATAATTTCCTCAAATTCCTTGTACAATGTTTCCTCGGTATGATTTGACAAAGTTCCTTCGTATTGTTCCGGTATTGACAAAAGATCCTCGAATATATCCTTCGTTCGACGGTATCAATTGTCAATGAATGTTTTATCGTCAATTCCAGCAAGATGGGTTGACGATAATTCAGCGAGTTTTGACAAGACAAGTTGATCTACAATCTCTGTACTTTCTTTAATGAGATTTAGATCGACAAGACTATTATTTCGTTACGCAACGGAAAGTTAATATAATAATTACGATCACCCTCTATTGGTGTCGGACGCAAGAGTAACGATCTCCGCGGGCCACGGGCCCGTCGCGAGATCACGCTAGGGAGGGGAAAGTCAAATTTTCGGCACGCTCGCCCGGGGGGCTCCACTATCGCCTCGGTCAGTGCGACGAATTGACGAGCGATACATTCGAAATCGTACCCAAAGATTCGTCCTGTCACACTCTCCCCTTCCGGATTTTGACATGTAGTGGAAGTGATTCGGCCGAGGTTAAAAGTTTTCCGTTAACGAGGCGAGACATTGATTACAGAAATGTTCATTCTTACCCGGCACCCTCGAACTGGTAGTGCAACCCAGAATGCGTTGCTCCTAAAAGAAAATGGGTTAGTCATGAAATTTCTGCTCGCCGTGAATGCTGTGGCTAAGGTTACACGCGGTAAAATTTTGACGCACGCAATTATCATAAGGTCGTACGATGGCCTAATTGAAATTTGTAATTATTAATTCAGTACCGAAATAAAAGTCTCGTCAATTGGAACCGAGAATTGTTACGGTGGCGGTTACGAGGAATAATTTGCGAATATGAGGAATAATTTGTTCACTTAACATCGGTGTATTCATAACGTTAATGTTTTCCTTATATTTGACGATATCGATGTACGATTGTAGTTGACAATGTGTAGGTTCAAGGTAAGAATTTAAGACGACTTTGGTTGCAGCTTTCTGTTTGACAAGGACTCGCACTGGCCTTGAAGTAAGTCGGCGTTGTTTTATTTGCTGGGTTTCTTAAGGGGACTGAGTCACCTAAAAATCGATTTTTTAAAAATTTTTTTTCGAATCTCCATACGATATTCTACCTACGTACCAAATTTTAGACCGCGATCTTCAAAAATAAAAAAGTTATGAGCATTTGAATAGAGTCGTAAATTTTTTTAAATTATTCAATATTCACATCTGTACTCGAGTACTCATAACTGCTTCAGTTTTGAAGATTTCGACCTCAAATTTGTTACCAAAGTAGTAATCAGTGAACGATTAAAAAAAAAAAAAAAAAAAAAAAATTGAAAAATGAAGAATTTTTTTAAATAATTTTTTTTTATTAATCCTCAGCCTAAATTCATGGAGAATCGTGCTTGGGTCTCGATACTCTTTAAAAAAAAAAACGGTGGTGCTTTTGTTTTTTTGACTTTGACCGCCATCTCGCAATATCAAACGATATGGCGATGCCAGCGCTGGCGACCGAGATGTGTATACAACGCTGCGGCGCTTAGGGGGTTTATTGACTTTACCGACTGTACAATCGATTCTTCTAAGAAATATAGTGCAGATTTTCGCCGCTACCGATCAACGCTCCATGGCGTAAGCACGGCCGAATTGCGAATGCACGTACGCACTCGCATCGGCATGAAATATCTCGAAAACGTCACAACAACACCGGTCACCGTAAACTGTTTGTTATTTTTTGAATGTAAAATATATATTTTTTGTGTGCTTACAGTTTCTGTGTGAATAGAGTCTTTGTGTGCCACCGAAATCAAAAATATATATTGGGAAATTATCATTCACTAGTCTACTTCAACGAGGATATGGAAATTTCATGTTGGGACACCTAACCTCAATTTTTGACATCATCTAGTAAAAGCTATTTTTCTAGTTTTAAGAATAAGAATTTGATAACGAACTTCCATTCTCTGGATATTCGACAATTTTTTTTTTTTTTCATTTTCATTTTATTTTTTCAAATTTCAAGGTTTTTTTTTGGGGTAATTTTTTCTTCAAAAACAGGAGAAATGTCCCCAAAGAGCAAGTGAAACAAAAAACAGGAAAGAAGTACCATGAATAGGCCAGCGAAGTGAATTTTTTTCAACTTCATCTTTGAAATTCGTTTCCCGACATTCCATTTTTCTTCGCTTGTCGCAACTTTCGGACCGCACCGATGAACGGATTTTGGATTCCGACGTCTCATTTTGTTCCAAATCACAGTCATTCTCGGATGAGTGTAGGAATTTTGGATGCGAGGTAAAACGAATTTATGGTAACCTATTATTCACCCGGTTTTTCAAAAAGTTACAAAAAAATTGTTTTTTTTTTCACATTATAGGTCGCCATAATTTCCAGAAAGCAGATAAAAAAAATCCCACACTCATCCGAGAATGAGGTCTGTTACGAAGAAAATGAGACGTCAGAATTGAAAATCTCTTGAGTCGCAGGGTCCGAAAGCTGCGACAAGTGAAAAATTATGTGAAAAATCTCACAGCATTTAGATAACTCATACGGCTATAGAAAAATTTGAAATGATAGCTAAGTATACGTACTTCGTAAGGGTAAAATCGATTTTCAATTTGGATCGGCCGTGTCACGGAAAAAATATTTAATTTTCGAATTTTTTAGGTGACTCAGTTCCCTTAAACTTCGTCGGGACGAGGGTGGTAATTTCCTCGCCATCCTTGATTTCCGGGCGCTCTTTCATGATTTGGTCGAGTGTCTTTTTGACGAGAGGAGCGTATAAAGCGCGCACCGCTCGCTCCCGTTTTTCTTCACACAAATTTAACGCTTTTCTAGCTGCCGGATCCGTTTGCAGGTCATCGGACAAAGCGTTTTCCCGGATCAAAAATCGACGGATCTTGTTGGCCGGGTCTGAAGGCGCGTCGAATCTGGCCTTTACTCTCCTCTTGAGGACCTCGACTCCTACGTTGACAAAATAGCGATGATCGTTGGGGATCATCCAGGTCGGCCATGTCGCGTAATTCAAACGGAGCCAGTCGCTTATCCGCGCGTACCGGATGTTGCAGTCAGGGCATTCGGGGCAAAAGAGCGATAGATCCCTTGAACAGCCCGTACAACGGTTAAGCATCCGTTCGTGTTCCACCCCATGAGGATAGATGCAGTCCTCAGTCTCGAATCCGTCAGCCCCGCAAATCCGACAAAAGCCCGGTCGAAAGGGCAACTTGCAGGTTTTGAAGGAGTGTTCAGCCGAACGACAATTCACGGACCCTGCAACGTGCAACTTCCCAGCCGTAGACACATAAGTTTGCGTGCCCCGGTCGATCTTGGTGGCCTCGTGACGTTTCACGAGCAATTCGCTCCTTTTCATTATGAGCGTTCGCAGCTTGGGCTCGTCAATCAGGCGACAATCGGTCAAATAGGTCACCGGCCCGGCGCCTTTGACAATCCCGGCTTCTTTCAGCACCTCGTCGAAGGTCGGCATGTTGAACGGCAGGGGTTCTACCTTCACTGAAGGTGCGACCGCTACCTTAAGGCCGTCGATGGCTCTTGGTCTCCTTCCCGCGATTGTCAAAAGTTCTTCGGGTCGAGGCAGGCAGGGGACTCTATTGCGAAGGAGATTTTTCCGGTGGATGTCCGCAGGAGTGAGAGCCTTGGTCTTTTTGAATTGTAGTTTCGGCGGCTCCCGGTTCCGGATCTCGCTGATAAGAGACATCGCGTCTGTCGAAATTTCCCGTTTCTTCGATGCTGGATGGGGTTCGGTCGTTTTTGGCAACTGACCGAAGTCCATGGAGCGTAACATGCCCGTGACGTCGTGCACGACTTGGTGGGCAAAGGCTCCAGCTTGCTCGTCCTCTGACAAATCGGTGATGCTGCCATCGATGACCGACACCTCACAGCTTCGGGCTTCTTCCAATGCCCTTGTCAACGAGATTACTCTGGCCTCGGCTTCCTCGCGAGCTAGATTGGCGAGACGCAACTGCTCCGCCAGTTGGTCGGCATCGGTTTCATTGTCAACGTAACTTCCGCAGTCGCTCATGTTGTCGACGGCAGTTGGTTGTTGATTCCGGCGATTCGGTCCACTTGACGGTGGTGCGGGTTACGCAGGCTACGTCTAGGAATTTTTGAATCTGTTACATAATATACACCGATTGTTTTGTTGGATTCGGCGGCTAATTCGACTACCATTGGGTTGTGTACCTTTTTGACAGTAGCTGGTCCGAGAAAGCGATGACCTAATTTCGCTGCATAGCCCTGCGACTTATTACTTAATCTTTTGTTGGGGTAATAGACCTCGGTACCCTCCCGTATCCCAACCACAAGATTCCTTTCCTTATTCAGTTTGGCTAAACGTTCGTTGGAATACTTCCTTAAGTTTTGCTCAATTTTATGACGAAATTCATCGATTAACTGCAATCTTTTTACCCAAAAGTCTGTCGTCTCGTCACTGTCCGTCTGGGTTGTGTTAGGGGGCTTGGGAATGTGTTTCGCCGTTGCCTCCCGTCCGTGATTCAGGTAGAAATTCTACTTCCTGTATGGGGAACAGTGTTATAGGCAAATTGGATTTTCGGCAAATTGACATCCCACTCGTCATGTTTTCCGTCGATAAACGCCGCTATCATGGGTTTGGTCGTTCGATTAACACGTTCGACCGGGTTGGCTTGGGGGTGTGCTATTGCAGTCGTCAAATGTTCAACGCCCCTGGCTAACAGGAAAGCCTTGACATCTTTGTTGACGTATTCGAGCCCGTTGTCAGTAATTATTGACCTGGGCGCTCCCCAACGGTCGAATAAGGTGTCCAATATGCTGACGATCGTTCGGCCTAACCGGTTGCGGACGGGGAATAGCTCAATGTATTTCGTATAAAGGTCCTGGACAACGATGATGCACGTGTTTCCTTTTTTGTGCGTGTCTGCGAGACAACAGTGTCAATTGACAACTGGGCCCACGGTTGCTGGACTGGTCGGGTCATCAACGGTCCTTTCATCGGGTTTTGATTGAATTTGACTTTGAGGCAAGTTTTGCAATTCTCGATATATGACTTGATGTTTTGCGACATACCAGACCAGTAATAGTTTTGCCTTATTCGGTCAATCGTTTTGTCTTTCCCTAGGTGGCCTGCTTCGGGGACATCGTGATTCTTGCGAAGTATTGTCAAAACGTCTTCCGATTTGACAACTTTTGTCCACGGGTTCTCATCATCGATAAGAGCTTTCTCGTAGTCGGGTCTATGATAGAAAAGTTTATCATTTTCTATCTTCCATTCAGGGAACCTGTCAGGCTGAGTTTGGGCTAATTTGAACTTTGTTTCGTACCAGTCTTGGTCTCGGATGGATCTGAGCTGGGGTCGACTCGGGACAGTTTCTTCAACTATCTCATCCCAACCGATGTGATCTTCGTCAAGGTCGAACATTCGAGACAAAGCGTCCGGGGCTTCGTTAGTAGTGCCCCGTCGGTGTTCGACAGTTATGTCGTGCTGGTACAGGTACATTGCCGATCCGGCCAATCGACCGGTCGGATTCTTCAAGGAGTGTAACCATTGAAGCGCCTGATGGTCGGTGACAATTTTAAACGACATGCCCTCTAAACAACAGCGGAGTTTTTCAACGGACCGAACGACCGCAAGACACTCCTTTTCAGTCGTCGTATAGTGCAACTCAGCACCCCTCAGAGGTCGACTCAGGACTTCAATGAGATTTTCGTTTCCCGACTCAGGGTCTAACTGGACAAGAATCGCGCCTAGACCAAAGTCACTGGCATCGGTATATAAGACAAAAGGTTGCCCAGGTATTGGGACATATAGACGAGGGGCTTCGGCCAATGCCTTTTTTACCTCGTCAAAAGCCTTTTGTTCGACCTCGGTCCAATTCCACGGGACTTTCACGCTTGTGAGCTTATTCAGCGGCCCTTGTACTCTGGCAATGTTTTTCAAATGACGATGGTACCAGTTGACTAGTCCATTAAATTGACGTAACTGGGTTCTATCTTTAGGGACAGGAAAATCAAGAATCGGTTGGATTTTTCCCGGATTCGGTCTCATACCGTGTTCGTCGACAATGTAACCTAGGAATTTAACGTCCTTACAGGCAAAACTACTCTTTTCGCGATTATAAGTTTGGCTTCGCGGAAGACTTCACACACCAAAGACAGGATGGTAATATGTTCGTCGAGGTTCTCACTGACCACAATCCAGTCGTCCAGGTATGTGAACACTTGGTCGACCCATTTGTTAGGCAATTTGCGCTGGTGGATGAAATCAGCGAATCTCCTCTTCAGGATATCCATCAGCCGCTGAAATGTCGCTGGTGCCCCGGTGAGACCGTAAGGCATCCTTGACCATTCCAATTGACCTAAGCCTTCGACAACAAACGCAGTATATTGACGACTTTCCTTCTGCATGGGAATTCGATGGAATGCTTCGCTCATATCAAGAGTCGAAATTATTTTTGCACTATGAAGTTGTGACAGGATCGACCTCATGTTGGGTAACGGGTATGCCGGTTCTTTAGTTTGACGATTGACAGGTTTGTAATTAATACAAAACCTCCAGCCGCCGTTTGCCTTTGGGGCCACAACAGGTGAGCAAGCCCACTCACTGTTGCTCCATGTAACATATCCCTTTTTCAACAATCGGTCGACCTCCTCTTTTATGAACTCGCGAACTACTTCACTCCTTCTATAGGGCTTATGTTTGCACGGAGTCGGATCGTCAAGTTCAATCACGTGTTCAATAGGATCGGTTTTACCAGTTGACTCTTTGGCAATTTTTTTTAATTCATCGTCAAGGAAAGCTTGCAATCGATTTGCATCGTCGGTGGTGAGGGTGCGAAGCTCTGAGGGTGATATAATCGCGTAAGACAAGGGGTAGACATGACGACTTCCAGGTAAGGTCCATGTTTCAGCGAATGGATCAACTGTCACTTTAAAAGACATCCAGAAGTCCATGCCAAGAATGAGATCAGCTAACAAGCCTGGAAGAACGCTAAACCACTGTGGACCATATACGTCGCCGATATCGATGACGAAACTAGTTCCCCCTCGGGTTTTGACAATGGTCTTATCACCCAACCTAACGCGTTTTCTTGACGAGTTATCTGGTTTCAGAGGTTCGAGTTGATAATTTCGTATGCGTTCGTATGCTGAGACGCTTAGGAACGATCTGTCGCTTCCGCTGTCGATAATTCCCGTAATCTTTTCTCCAAAGACTGAAATTTCGACAGGGATGCGTATTGCACGCTTCGGCTCCTGTAAGTTGTCGTTGCCGCTGTATATTCGACGTTGAGCTAATCGATGTATAGCATGGGCTGGTAGGCAAGATGGCTTCCATGTTCTAAACGAAATCGTGTCAGCGCTATGCGCGATACACTCGACAGAATCAGACTCATCCTCTAACCGTTCGTCAGTCATTGTCAGTAAGGTTGTTTGCAAACTAGAAAGACAACTCACGACATCATCGGTGCAAGTGGTGTAATTCGTGACACGAGTGTTTATGTCATCGTCAGGAAGCTTATAGTCGCTATCTACGGCGGTTAATACCTGAAGCTCAGTGCTGGTTGATGGTGTTATTCTGAACTGTCCATTGATGTCGTTAATTTTGTCAAGGTCTTTCGTCTGACTGATGCTAATTTGTTCAAAGGTCGTCACCGTATCGCGTGGCAGTTTTGTCGCCTCATGTACGCCCTGGGGTTCAGTGACCTGAGGAGAAGTCACTGAAGGCTTTTGGCGTTTCCCTGGTCCGTAGGGCAGTTTATGGTTTCGTGGCCTAATTGTCGACATTTACAGCAGACTGATTTGCGGGTGGTGTTACAAAACCGTGCGCTGTGACCGGTCTGGCCGCAGTTTAGACAAATGAATTCACTTGTGTCGAACGGAGGTTCCTCCGTTCGTCTGCTGATAGACTGAGGCTGACTGGTCTTTGATTCGTGTTTGTCGTGACTGTTGCCGTGTGTCTCGTCAAACCGCTTCAAGTTCTTTTCTAGTCGTTGTCTGGTTAACGATTTTGACTGTCTGTCGAATTTCGATGGTGCTCTGTTCTGAATGACGTTCAAATCGGTCGGTTCGTCATCTTCCTCCGTCTTTTCTCTGTCATCGTCCGTGTCGTCATCGTCGCTACCTACGTTCAATCGTTCATGTATCTGTCGTAACTCAGATGTTCTATAGGAATTGCTACGCTCCGACTGAGCTTCATACTGTCGGTACAGATACGTCCTCTGGTTAGCCCAGTGAAGAAATTCGTCGTAATTCGCGAGAAATTCATGTTTGGCCTCGGTCATTAGACGAGGCGGGAACTTCATGAGTATTTGTCGAAGTTGTTCCTGGAAAGCGGGAGGTCGTTCCATCCGCTCAAAGATGAGCCTCGCACGAGTTGCATACTCGGCTAACGTCTCCCTTTTGTCAACCTTCAGGTCGCGAACCTTGTAGAGAAGGTCTGTGTCCTCCCTCTTGACTCCCCACTCGAAACGAAAGGCTCGGACGAAATCTTTCCACGTGCGCCAGGATCTTTTTTCGACAAGGTACCATTTGCGATGGATACCCTCAAAGATCTTTGACAAACACGGCACTTATAGGTCTTTCCGGATCCCACTCATAGACAAAAGATCTTTCAGAATCATGAGAAATTCTTCAGGGTCCTTCTCTGTCCCCGGGAAGGAGATCTTCCACGAGCTGACGATTTGCCCGATTTTTATTGACGTGACGTCGTTGTTTCTAGATCGAGGAGACAAACTACCGGGTCTGCTTTGCAGGTCAAACGGTTCGTCATCGTCACTTGAGTCACTCGTGCGCCAAGAAAGGCTGCCACGACTCAATGCAGCAGGAGGCATTCGGTTAGTCGTCTGACGACTACGTGGTGCCGTTTGACGTTGATCGTCCCGATCAAGGGGAGCCTGGCTCGGCCAAACATCACCCCGATTGTTGTTTAATCCCTGAATGAGAGTGTGTGGATCGACAGTTACGTAACTCTCCTCGTGGATAGTTTTTCCATTCGGCAAGGTACGCGCTGTCAATATTTTCCGGTACACCTCCATTGGGTTTGGTGCCATTTGATAAGGCCGGGTACCATGAGTAACAACCGAGCCACCATGACCGACATCATTTGCGGGGATATGCGACGGTTGTTGGGTTGACTGATTCGAGGTCGCAGTTTGTCTAAAACTGACGTGACGTGATTCCTCCTCCACTGGACCTAGCCGAGATATCGGAGCTGGATTCGCGATCGCGCTTCCCGCTGTCGTACTGGGTGGATGATTGACAACTGGTCTATTAGAATTACCTCTATTCCACCACTCCTGCTCACGACGATGACGTTCAATAAATTCGAACGATTCGTCGAAGTACCGACGTGGGCCAATAGCGCTCCCAGGACCTGTCGAGTTTCCTCCCCTTCCAGGGCCCGGACCCATGGTGTTGGTTGCGGTGGTTGGACCGACTGCTACCCCCCACGCGGCTAACTGGGATAGCATAGCTCCTATCTGCTGTTCGCGATCGGGAGGAACGCAAGTATTGTTTTCGGCTGGAGCTCGAGCGTTATAGTTTGATAAATGAACGAAACCCCAAGAAGCACCGAAAGAAATGAATCAGGTGGCGGAAAAGCGCAGTTACCGGGTCCCGTACTGTAATACCCTTGTCGAAATTCAATGTGAATAGGTGGGTAACTTAACCAATCAACTCCGTGAATGAAGGATAGATAATTGAGAGTATTTACAAAATGATCAAGCAATTGAATTTATAAATAAGTGAATAAGGAAATAAATAAATAATTAAATAAATAACAATAAATAAATCAATGAATAATTAAATAAATAAATAAGCAATAAATAAATGAATAATTATAATAATTGAATAAATAAATAAACAAATTAATAAATGAATAGTTATAAATAAATGGATTAATTGATAAGTAAATAATTCGATAAATAATTGAATGAATAATTAAATAAATAAGTAGATAAACAATTTGACGAATGATTTAATCAATCGACCCATACAGCAAAATTGATCTCGGGATCATCCTGATACAGTCCTATTCGGGTCTCGGCAAGATAGAACGTCCTATAGACGTCTGTGGGAGGTACCAGTGAGACATTGTTCTACCCGGGATTAATATAGGATGGCTTGAGGATGTCCTGTCGTGACCGCTTGTAGACGATCGCTGTGCACTCTCTTACAGACGTCTGTGGGAGGTACCAGTGAGACATTGTTCTACCCGGGATTAATATAGGATGGCTTGAGGATGTCCTGTCGTGACCACGGTCGTATACACAGGTCTGGAAACGAGCGTGGTGGGGGTAGTCTCCTTATTGACGCCAACATTATTTCAGCCGCACAGCACCGCACCGGTGGCGCATGGATCGCCTGTACCCGTGGTTACGTTCCTCACAACGGTAATCGCACCTAACCAAATTCACCCCCACACACACACATACGCACTCATTCCTTCAAAATATTATTTTATCGGGGCAGAACCAGATATGGAAAACAGCAAATGAAATAAATATACTGTTATCCGTCTTAATAGCGAATGAATAACTCCCGGTAAATAAAAAAAAGGTTAGCATGTATTTTTCTAGATTTCTTGAGATTACGGAAAGGAAAATATGGCCTATGCTGCCTTACAGCTTTAATAATATATGTTAACCAGACTGTGAGGGATTGCAGCCTGCCATTTTTTATAGTTTTCATTATTTGCCGGTACTTTGAAAAGTAAATATTTTTCAATTCCGTCCGGCTTGCAATTGGGTACTACGCACTTCCGAGGCATGGTACCATCTAACCTAAATAAGACCGCGGCCAAATGAAAACTTCTTCTAACACTGGGTACAGGCGATAGCAGCGCCGCCCTGAATGGTGGCCAGCGACGGAATAAAAAATGGCGTCAATAAGGAGACCATGGCCAACCATTGGAATCCGGCTTCGTTTCCAGACCTGTATATACGACCGTGGTCGTGACCGTTTGTAGACGATCGCAGTGCACTCTCTTATAGACGTCTCTACGAGGTACTAGTAAGACACTGTTCTATCCGGGATTGATATAGGATGGCTTGAGGATATCCTCCCGTAACCATGAGTAGACGATCACAGTGCACTTGCTTATAGACGTCTGTGGGAGGCACTAGTGAGACACTGTTCTACCTAGGATTGATATCGGATGGCGTGAGGATGTCCTGTCGTAACCGTTAGTAGACGATCTCAATGCACTCGCCAATAGACGTCTGTGGGAGGTACTAGTGAGACATTGTTCTACCCGGGATTAATATGGGATGGCTTGAGGATGTCCTGTCGTAACCGTTAGGAGACGATCGCTGTGCACTCTCTTATAGACGTCTGTGGGAGGTGCCAGTGAGACATTGTTCTACCCGGGATTAATATAGGATGGCTTGAGGATGTCCTGTCGTGACCATTTGTAGACAATCGCTGTGCACTCTTTTATAGACATCTGTGGGAGGTACTAGTAAGACACTGTTCTACCCGGGATTAATATAGGATGGCTTAAGGATGTACTGTCGTAACCGTTAGTAGACGATCCCAATGCACTTTCTCATGGACGTCTGTGGGAGGTACGAGTAAGACTATAACACGAGGTCTTATAGGAGAAAAGTCTTATACTTGAGTATTTCAGTGACTGAGTGAGGAAAATAACACTCTCTGTGTTCCTGTTAGATCCGCGTTATATGAGCGTAAAGTAATGGTACAATCTCAATAGTCAGGTTGGTGTAGTGGTTAGAGAGTTAGGTAGATATTAGTTAGGTAGATAGGTCGGTCCGTCAGGTCGTAGGTTCGAATCCCCGCAGTGCCATCTTTCCGAAATGCAAATTGTATTTCCGGACAACTTTTTTTTTAATTCATATTGGTCAAATAATTGAATTAATATAACTGTTACGGGGCTCGAATCAATAAAGACTGTTTAAAAAGGAAGAGAAGGCTATAGCTTTCACTATAGTCTCTCTATGATTTCTTTTTATTCGTATAACAGACTATTACAATATTATTCGGCGTGGAATCTACAATAATTGATATCCGTAGAGTATAATTATATATAAGACCGTCGTAGGTTCGATGGTCCGAGTAGACTGATTTTCGGGGTGTCCGAGGCGCGATATATATAGTTGCTTCGAGTGGTATCTAGAGAGAGTTGGTTATCTCTGCGTCACAAGGAGCGTTCGTCGTCGCAGCGTTACATCCCCCTGACAAGGGAAGGTCCCGAGGTGTCCCCCTCCGATTTTGATGAAACTTGGCACGATTGTAGAACTGGTCAAAACATTCGACACGTATTTTTTTTTATCGGCGGAGTCCCATATTTAAGGGGTGAAAACCACCCCTGAAAATTAAGTGCTTTTTCGTTTTTCGATTGTAACTCGTGAACGGCGTGAGATAGCAAAAAAGTTAAAATGGCAAAGTTATTGCATTTGACACGGACTATACATTGGTGGTAAGAACGATAAATAATTTTAAACAATTGACCATTATTTAGTTAAAAAATCTGTTTTTTTAAACATATCTGCGAGGGTTTTACTTCGATCGAAATGCCAATCCGTCAATGTATACATGATTGGAAAATAAAGTTGACGTGTTTTTGGTCTCATTCATACCTCGCACTTAAGGGGGTAGAAACCACCCCTGACCTCCTCCCCCGAGGTGTCCCCCTCCAATTTTAATGGAACTTGGCACGATTGTAGAACTGGTCAAAACATTCGACACGTATTTTTTTTATCGACGGAGTCCCATATTTGAGGGGTGAAAACCACCCCTGAAAATTAAGTGCTTTTTCGTTTTTCGATTGTAACTCGTAAACGGCGTGAGATAGCAGAAAAGTTTAAATGGCAAAGTTATTGCATTTGACACGGACTATACATTGGTGGTGAGAACGATGAACAAATTTAAACAATTGAAGATTATTTATTCAAAAAATCTGTTTTTTCAAATATATCCGCAAGGGTCTTACTTCGATCAAAATGTCACTCCGTCGATGTATACAAGATGGGAAAATAAATTTGACGTGTTTTCGGTTTCATTCATATGTCGCAGTTGAGGGGGTAGAAACCACCTCTGACCTCCTCCCCCAAGGTGTCCCTCCCCGATTTCGATGAAACTTTGCACGATCATAGACCCTGTCTAAACATTTTACACGTATTTTTTTTTATCGGCGGAGTCTCACATTTGAGGGGTGACAACCAGCCCCTAAAATTGAGCGTTTTTTGTTAATCGATTGTAACTGGTAAGCGGGGTTAGATAGAAACAGAATTTGAAGTGCAAAGTTATTGCATTTTACGTGGACTATCCATTCGTGATAAAAACAATGAATAAATTTAAACAATTGACCATCAGTTGTTGAACATTTTTTTAAAAATTATCTACGACGGTCTCACTTCGATCTTAATGTCACTTTGTTAATGATGGAAGAATAGAGTTGACGCGTTTTTTATCTCATTCATATCTCGCACGTAATAATGGGGTGGAAACCACCCCTTACCTATTTGACGGTATTGTCGCATAGTTGGTGATTCCATTTACAATATTTGGCTCATTCCGGGTCCGTAACGGATGTTACATTACAATTGAACATTCAGAAAAACAATTCATTCTCTCGTGACCAAATACAGTTCTAGAGACCGCAACTTATTTGTTTCTTTACTGTGATTCGTGAATTGGACGAAACAGAACGAAAGTTCTGGTCAGAGCTAACGACCCGGTGAAACATGTTCCATCAAGATTATAGAAGGTCCAGAAACACATAACCTTTCGTTTCAGGTCACACAGATTTTTGGCTTTGGCGATATCTGACATCGATTGTAGACAGATTCACTCATCCTTGAACTTTATTTTAAAAATTATAAATATGAAAGGTGCACGAATATATTATTTCCGTAGAATAATATATTTGTTCCAATTCACGAACCACAGTAAAGAAACAAATAAGTTGCGATCTTCAGAACTGTATTTGGTCACGTGAGAATAAATTCTTCTTCTAAATGTTCAATTGTAATGAACATCCGTTACGGACCCGAAATGAGCCAAATATTGTAAATAGAATCACCGACTATGCGACAATACCGTCAAATAGGTAAGGGGTGGTTTCCACCCCATTACCCGCGAGATATGAATGAGACAAAAAACGCGTCAACTCTATTCTTCCATCATTAACAAAGCAACATTAAGATCGAAGTGAGACCGTAGTAGATAATTTGAAAAAAAAATGTTCAACAACTGATGGTCAATTGGTTAAATTTATTCATCGTTTTTATCACGAATGGATAGTCCACGTAAAATGCAATAACTTTGCACTTTAAATTCTGTTTCTATCTAACCCCGCTTACCAGTTACAATCGATTAACAAAAAAACACTCAATTTTAGGGGCTGGTTGTCACCCCTCAAATGTGAGACTCCGCCGATAAAAAAAATTGAGTGTGTGTTGGAATCACACACGATGGAAGTGAATACTTGTATGCATTTCGCTGGCGCGGTAAATTATTTCTGCCGATGATTCCAGAGAGAAAAAGAAAGAGAGAGAGAAGGGGAGGAGAGGAAGAGAGAAAGAGAAAGAGAGAGAGAAGGGGAGGAGAGGAAGAGTCAGTGATCGAATTATGAATTAACAAGGAAGTCGAAAGTAGCCTGCACGTTGATATTTGTGTTTTCAAAAATGTTTTTTATTTATTAACGGGAGGGGGGGGCATAAGGGCTGGAGGGTAGACGTCTTTTTTTATAAATATGGATAGAGCAAATTTACCCAAATCTTTTGAACATTATTAAGTATTATTTCGATAACATCCTGTAATCTTTTAATAAGAAAATATCGACAAACAAGCCGCGGTGACGAAGCTTTTCCAAAAACGTCTTTGGAAAAAAAACGATTTGCAGTGTTGACTATATCTCAGCTGAAAATTATCTAAAATCAAAGACCATTTAAATGTAGTCAAAATATCATGAAATCCTCCCCCCTACGTTCTCTGATTATTATTTTTTAATTTTTAAATTGTTGGTGGTCATTGAAAGTGAGAACTGCTATTTTTCATGAAAAATGACCACGAAATTTTCATTTTAAATGACCACCGAAAATATAAGAATGAAAAAAAAATCAGAGACCGTAAAGGGGAGGATTTGATGATACTTCGACTAAATTTAGATGATCGTTGATTTCAGATAATTTATAGCTGAGATTAACACCGCAAATAGTTTTTTTCCAAAGACATTGTTGGAAAAGCTTTGTCACCGGCTTGTTCTTCGATATTTTCGCATAAAACAATCACAGAATGTTATCGAGATGATACTTAATGATGGGTAAAAGGTTTGAATGAATTATCTCTATTTATTTATTTATGAAAAAAATCGCAGAAGTGTTTCTTCTTACGCTCCAGCCCTTACCCGCCATTTGAGAGGATCCCAAACGTTTCGCGTCCGCAACAAGTGCGAGAGAGATAGCGCCATGGGGGCTCGCGGCGGAGCGAGAGAGAAGGTGGCCCAAACGTTCGGGATCCTCTTAAGATCCACGTTCTCTCTCGCTCCGCCGCGAGCGCCCATGGCGCTATCTCTCTCGCACGAGGTCTGTCCGTACTATCACACGTATACTCCAGGTATACTGCCGATGACGAGGCACGCGATCCTGCCCCCTCTCTGCATTGACTCGCTCGCTCTCACTCGCATACCCACAGCTCACGCATCATTCTCGTCCCCTCTCTCTCTTCTTTCATTCCTTCATTCTCTTGTCCCGTCCTACAACGCGCCGGCTGGCGAGCCGATCCTGTGTCGTTTAAGAAGTATTCACTTCAAAAAAACACGTGTAAAATGTTTAGACAGGGTCTATGATCGTGCAAAGTTTCATCGAAATCGGGGAGGGACACCTTGGGGGAGGAGGTCAGAGGTGGTTTCTACCCCCTCAACTGCGACATATGAATGAAACCGAAAACACGTCAACTTTATCTTCCCATCATGTAAACATCGACGGAGTGACATTTTGATCGAAGTAAGACCCTTGCGGATATATTTGAAAAAACAGATTTTTTGAATAAATAATCTTCAATTGTTTAAATTTGTTCATCGTTCTTACCACCAATGTATAGTCCGTGTCAAATGCAATAACTTTGCCATTTGAACTTTTTTGCTATCTCACGCCGTTTACGAGTTACAATCGAAAAACGAAAAAACACTTAATTTTCAGGGGTGGTTTTTACCCCTTGAATATGGGACTCCGCCGATAAAAAAAAATACGTGTCGAATGTTTTGACCAGTTCTACAATCGTGCCAAGTTTCATCAAAATCGGAGGGGGACACCTCGGGACCTTTCCTTGTAAGTATATTTCATTGAGCCAGTTTTTCTCGTTGTAGGATCCTAATTCTACTGAATCGACTTCTGTGTTGGTGGGTGCTTTAGTGATTGGCATCCATGCTCCTTTATTAGTGTTTAAAAGTGTCTTGATTTTGTTGGTATGGTTCTCGAGTAGACACCATGTTGTGTAATCGTTGTCCAGTTGAACTGGTGTGAGGATGGTGCTCTCGGTTGGTGGAGTGAGTTTTGTTTCGGCGAGGGCTTCTCGTGGGAGGTCTCGGGTGATAAAGACTCTCGAGAGTGCGTCAGCTGCGCAGCTTTCCTTTCCTTTGTTATACTCGATTTGAGTCGTATTCTTCCAGTTTGAGTCTCCATCTCATCAGTCTTGACGATGGGTCTTTGATGTTGAATAACCATACTAATGCCTTATGGTCTGTTTGTATGTTGAATCGTCGTCCTAGTAAATATTGGCGTAGTCTTTTGACTGACCATACTATGGCTAGCAATTCTTTTTCTGAGGTGGTGTAGTTTTGCTCTGCTTTATTAAGTGTTCTTGAGATGTAACAACAGGGATGTCCTTCCTGTGATAGGATTGCTCCTAATCCTACGTTGGATGCGTCTGTCGTAAGGGTGAATTCTTTGGAATAGTCGGGGTATCTCAATACCGGTGAGGTACATAGAGCATTTTTAAGGGTTTGGAATGCTTGTTCTGCTCGGTCATTCCATGTAAATGGTTCGTCCTTCTTGGTCAGCTGGGTTAGAGGTTTGCTGATGGTTGAGAATCCTTTGATGAATTTACGATAGTATCCCGTGAGCCCTAAGAATCCTTTTGTTTCTGTGACGTTGGTGGGTCTCTTGAAGTTTTGTGCTGCTTCTATCTTCTTGGGGTTAGGCTTGACTCCATTTTCTGTTATAATGTGTCCTAAGTACTCGAGTTCGGGTCTAAGGTATTCACATTTGTCGGGTTGTAATTTCAATCCTACTTGTCGTAGTCTCGTAAATAGAGTTTCGAGATTTTCGTGGTGTTGTTGTAGCGTGGATCCGAATACTACGATGTCGTCTAAGTACACGAAGCACGATTTTCCTACGAGTCCTCGTAGTGCAGTGTCCATCATTCTTTGAAATGTTGCTGGTGCATTTTTTAATCCAAAGGGCATTCGATTATATTCGAAGTGCCCGTCTGGTGTGGAGAAGGCGGTGTATTTTTTACTAGCTTCTTCCATGGGAATTTGATAAAATCCCGAGCTGAGGTCGAATGCCGAAAAAAATTTTGCTTTTCCCAGGTGATCGAGGATGTCGTCAATCAGTGGAAGTGGGTAGGCATCTTGGTCTGTTTTTTCGTTGAGTTTTCTAAAGTCGATCACAATTCTCCATTTCTTCTGTCCCGATGCGTCGGCCTTTTTTGGTACTACCCATACAGGTGAGTTGTATGGTGACTTAGATTCTCGTATTATTCCTTTGTCAAACATTTCTCCCATTTGCCTGTTGATTTCTTGTTTGTGAGCTTCGGGAGGGCGATAGCTTGCGTTGTTGATTGGCTTATCGTCCTTGACTTTGATCACATGCTCTGTGTCGGGTGAGCACGGTAATGGGTCATTTAGTAGCGCGAATATGTCGTGGTAACGTGATATTGTTTGAGCCAGTGGTCCTCTGATCTTATCTTCAATGTGTGTCAATCGGGTGTTTTCCATGAGGATTTTTACTCGATTGATGTCGTTGTGTGGCGTGGTGATTGTGTTGATTTTTACTGCTTCTGAAGTGATTTCTGATTGTTTAAGGTATATTGGTAAGTGTTTCTCGTTTGTAAAAGGTACTCTGATCGTGTGATTTTTCACACGGTATACTCCTTCTGGAATGATCGGGTGGTCATTGATAGTGGCGTAACCTTTCTTTTGTACGGTGGCTATGTGTAAAACCTGATGTGTTTTGGGTGGTACTTCATAGCCTGAGTTCTCCAGTTTGTAGTGTATGTTGTCCAACATGAGCGATCTGTTGGTGATGGCGAATTCGTATTTGTCCAGGAACGGTCGTCCTATCAATCCTTCTTCTTCTAAGGGGAAGTCGTCGGGTATGATAGAGAAGGGTACTGGTTTTCCTAGACGTATTAAGTGTACTTCGTGTGTTGTTTTGTGTACTTCGTTTCCCATCCTAAACGTTCTTGGATTGATTGTTACTTCTTGATAACAAGCTGGATGGACCATGTGTTCCTTGACCAAATTTATTGATGCTCCTGTGTCGATGAGGTATCGTCCGGTTGTTCCGGATCTTCCCAACTGCCATCTGCAGTGCTACAGTAATCCTCCGGTGCTGAGAATTCTATCTGGTTTGTTTGATCGTATTCCTGGTATGGTTCTTCCTCTTGCTCTTGTGTCATGTTGTTGACTTGTGGGGGTCGCTTTTGGAACTGGCCTGCTTGAAAACCCTGCTTCCTGAAGCAACGTTCTGCAGTGTGGCCGTTTTGTTTGCAACCTGTGCAAAAGAGTTTCATTCTGTCGAATAACGGTTTGGCTTCAGCCTTGTTGAAGCTTCGGTTGCCTTGTGATAATCCTGTATTTTCGTTCGAGTGAGACGGCCGTGGTGGATAGTTGTTCTGTCTCACTGGTTGGGTCCGATTATGTGTCGGTGGAGGGGGTCGGTTAGCTGCGGGAAGCGCGTTTCGTCGTCGCTCCAACAGGAAGGTTTCCGTTTCGAGTGCCTCTGTTGTGCCCCGAAATTTTCAAAATATTATTAATTATAATTATCATACTAGGGCACAATAATTATAATTAAATCAATTCAGATCAATTCAATTCATTAATTTCATATTGAATATTCTATATTAAATATAAAATTCAGCATGCTTAACGCTATAACAGACATCGGATATTTCTACATAAAAACCGAATCGTTGCATTTTCAAAAAAGCTGCTGTAGAATCACGCGACCGTCCGAAGGACAATCACGTGAACAAATCAATGAACTTTTGAGTGCACACGCGCCGCGAGTGACCATGAAAAGTGCTGACCAAAAATCACGCGATCATCGAACGACGCCGCGATGACCAAAAGCAACGATCGGACAATTAGTCTTCGATCAAACTCAAAACTGGAAGGTCCTCTTCCCAATAGACTCTCGTATCGCGATAATTAACAGCAACTACGACTTAACCGAATTATACGCGATACGATAAGAACATTCTTTCTGTAACGATTAATAAGTCTAAATTTCAATACTGATTTCAATAAATTTAACCTGTACTGAATTTCTATGTGAATTCCAATTCTTTATTGGCGAACGATCCCCAACAAAAATTAAATTATATTCCTTTGACCCGGTCTGACGAGACTCGTGTCAATCCGGAACATAACATTGGTGGCAGCGGTGGGATTCTGCCAAAGTAGAATCAGTGCGGATTAAAATAAACAATCACGAAATAAGATTTAAAAAAGAAAAACCCAGAGCTGAACCCGACACGCAGTCGTCGGGACCGATAGCCTGGTACAGTGCAGCGTGGCACCGAAAAAAAAGTGCAACTGCAATCAACGGGTTGAAGACTCGAAGGGCCTCCCGTCAACACATCGCCAGAGGGTCAACGACGCGTTCACGGAAGGACGAGGAAGGGCCAAGGACGATCACTGAAGGACGAGGACGGGCCAACGACGAACACAGAAGGACGAGCATCACGACTACGCCCAGCTGTTCAGACAAGATGACATCAGGGATCATCTACCTGTAAGTGACGGTTATTGTATACAAACCCAATAAAAACTACCAAAGCCAAAAAAATAGTAGCTCGGAAAAAACCCAAACGCGTAAAATATAAAAAAGAAATCTTTCGTGCTACCGGTTTGAAATACCCCGCGTCACACGAACCATAGACACCGACCGCGATAGAATCAGTGCCCGCGAACCAAAAAAAAAAAAAAAAATTTCTCTTTTTAATTTTTGAGAATGTCCGACAATGAGAGGTCAGACCGATTACGCCGCGGACAATCGGTTGATTTAGCCATCCCTTCGGAAGAGGTAGGCGTCGCAGCCGGTTTAGATGCAGCGATCGGCGATATAACTTTTCGCACTAATAACGCGCTGCAACAACTGTCGCCGACAGGCACTCTGCCCGCCGGCCATCAGTCTCGACTGGCGGCGAGTTTGCGCGATCAGTTCGGGGTCAATGCGAGACGCGGTACCGGGTTCATCGATACAAGCGATTCTGAGATGGATCGCCCCAGCAGAGGGCGGAGCAGCATCCGACCGATCACTCCGGATATGATCGACGACGAAATTAGACGGCTCGCGAACGACGCTAGGAAAACGCTCCCAAGGTCGAACTCACCGTCAAAAAATGTCAACAAAAATCTAGGCGCGATTCCAAAGGCCCCGAACCGAAATACCCGATTCGCGACCGTTAGATTATCCGACCACACGCACCAAGACGAGCAAGAGGCGATAACCGCCGAACTACGCGAAATCGAGCAACGACATCGGAGATTGACGAGTCGATTGACGTCGACGCGTAGAAGCCTCGCGGACACTCTTCACGAAGTAGATAGCGACCCGTACGAATTGATTAGGGCCCTAGAAAGTCGCCTAGCCGATCTCGAAGGGAAAGCGGAAAGGGAAGATAGATCTCCCTCGCGTAGGCGAACCGGGAACAGCGAGCGAACGGATTGGCTCGCGCTTAACACCTCGTTGCATAATATTAAAAAATTCAACGGAGGAAATGCCATCGAGCTAGAGAGCTTTCTTCGCTCGTGCGAGACGGTGTTTCGGAAAACCCCTTACCAGGATAGAGAAACCCTGTTGGAACTCGTAATTACAGGCCACATAGGGGGCCGAGCCGAGCTAGAATTAAAACATAAAACGATTACGACTCTAGACGGGCTCCGTACGGAACTCGAAGCTTTGTACGGCCACCGTAAATCACTGTCGGCCATACAAAGCGAATTCAGCTCCTTGCGCCAAAGGCAAGGAGAAAGCGTAGCGGCTTACGCCACCCGAACCGAAACATTAACAGTGGAGCTGGTCGGAAAGCTCACCGAAAACGCAGGTTCGGAACGGGACGCAAGGGCGATCGGAGATGCCCTACGCCTATCGGTCCAGGCCAGTTTTGTCAATGGACTGCTGGGCCAAGTTCAGATACTCGTGCGCGCTCGTAACTACACGACGTTGCACGAGACCATGAGTGGAGCGGTTGAGATCAGTAAAATGATCAACCCAAGGGGCGTCAGCGAAAACGCGGGATCAGCGCCGCGTAGATCCTCCGTAGCGCCAAGTAACAACACGAGAAATTGTTACTCGTGCGGTAAATCGGGACATGTGTCACGAAATTGCACGCGACCATCTGGTCGGGTCAGCTTGCCCGCACCAGACCACAATCGATCAATTCATCAGGTCGAGGTCACGTGCACTTTCTGCAAACGAAGCGGTCATGCGTGGAAGGAATGTAGAAAACGCCTTTCACAGGCGCGAGGAAATGGTACTAACGGTTACCATTCCTCTCAGGGTAGGAGAAATTTCGACGATAAGAAAGATAAAAATTATCGAAGTAATAGCGATAGGGACAAACGAGAACCAAAGGATGTTAACACAAAAAAAAACAAGACACGAGAGGAGGGCGTGAAACCGCTGAGCGCGTACGTAGTAAATACGTGCAACGTCGCGTCAAATCCCGTAGAACACCCACGGAAAAATCTCGTGACTAAACCCTTGAGCTCGTACGACACGAATGCGAGCATCCTCGTCCCGGCTCCCGAGCCAAACGTATCTCCATCGACCCCTGGGGAAGTCGAAACCTCGTCACCAACCGAACCGATACCAACCTGCGACATCGCAACGGCCTCCGAACCGTGTACGATTGTGCCGGACCTCGGATTGGAAAACCCGAGCATGCCACAGGTATTGAAGGTGACGATCCCATCCAAATCCATCGCGAACGACTTCAACATCGAGTCGCCAAGCACCGCTGATGGGATTCTAACCCTAAAAGCAGACACCGGTGCTCAGTGCTGCCTCGTCAAGAGAAGTGCACTGCTTCCCGATACGGCGAGCAGAGACACCGAAGCCACGCTCGAGGGCGTGTCGGGGACCAAAATCCGTCCCATATGCCAGGCAGAAATTGTCCTAAAAGTCCCCGAAACCGCGGTTCGCTATTGGGTTTACGTGGTACAAGACGACGTACCCTTAAGTGTACATGGGTTGCTCGGGATGGATTTTATCAACGAGCACTACGTCGACATCATCGGAGGAAGATTTTTGAGAATGTACGATCATTCTATGGTCCTCCATGACGGAAGATTAAAGGTAAATCTTCCCCCCCGAAGCGAGACAATAATACGTGCGCGAACAAAAAGCAAGCACGTCGGACTCGTCGAAAGAATCGAAGTTAGCCGCGACGTGACTGTAGGAGCTTGCGTCACGACACCGCAAGGCAACTGCTGTACTATCAGCGTAGTAAATACCAGCGACCACGTGGACGTAGTACTACGACCGATAGTGACACTCGAGCCGCTGGAAGATAACGCGGCCGAGTCCTTGAGCGTAAGCGCGGTGCGAACGGTGCGAGGGGCCGAGCGTCTCGCGCGATTGAAACATGAGATCGACCGTTCGCACCTCAACGCGGAAGAAAATAAATCACTCGAACACATAATTACTGAGTTCGAGGATATTTTTCATCTCCCCGGAGACAAACTCCCGTGCACCCACATGGTGGAGCACTGAATCAATCTCAAAGAGGGTACTCTACCCACGAAAATCCACCCTTACCGTCTGCCCGAGGCTCATAAAAAAGAAGTCGAAAAGCAGACGGAAGAAATGTTGGCCGACGGCATAATCCAGCCGAGCAAAAGTCAATGGAACGCTCCGCTGCTCGTCGTTGCCAAAAAACCCGATGCAAACGGTATACGGAAAATGCGAGTCGTGGTGGACTTCAGAAAACTCAACGAAGCAACCGTCGGTGACTCATATCCGTTACCAAATATCACCGAAATTTTAGATCAGCTGGGCAGAGCATGTTATTTTTCCACCCTCGATCTCGCGTCCGGTTTTCATCAAATACCGATGGCCGAGAACGATAAGGAAAAAACTGCTTTTTCCACACCCCAGGGCCATTTCGAATACAACCGAATGCCTTTTGGCCTAACAAATGCACCACCGACTTTCCAAAGGCTGATGAATTCAGTCTTAGCTGGTTTAGACGGAATAAAGTGTTACGTATACCTGGACGACATCGTTATCCACGGTCAAACCCTCGCTCAACACAATGGTCGACTGAAAGAAGTTTTCCATCGGTTGAGAGAGGCGAAATTGGTGTTGCAACCAAGTAAGTGTCAACTCTTGAGGAAAGAAACACACTACTTGGGGCACATAATTTCGGAAAACGGCGTGCGAGCCGATCCAGAAAAAATCGCCGCCATCAAAAATTTTCCCATCCCGACCAATGTGAAAGGGATACAATCTTTCCTCGGATTGGCCGGTTATTATCGGAAATTTATTAAAGATTTCTCGAAAATCGCTAAACCACTAACCGAACTTGTGCGTAAAGACGCAAAGTTCGAGTGGACCGCGGTTCGAGACGCTGCATTTGAACAACTGAAAACAGTAATGACAACGGCACCGATCCTTCAATATCCGGATTTCGGTAAACCGTTCGTCGTGACAACCGATGCGTCAGACAAAGCAATCGGCGCTATCTTGTCACAGGGCAAGGTCGGTGAAGACTTGCCCATATGTTATGCGAGCCGGACATTAAATAAGGCGGAACAAAATTACACCACGACCGAGAAAGAATTGCTCGCGATCGTATGGGCGATAACGCAATTCCGGCCTTACGTGTACGGTACTCGATTCACCGTCGTGACAGATCACCAGCCTCTCACGTGGCTGCTCGGAGTAAAAGACCCCGGATCTCGACTCATGCGATGGAAAATTAAACTTTCCGAGCACGAGTTCGACATCGAGTATAAAGCGGGTAAGAAAAACACGAACGCCGACGCTCTCAGTCGCATATGTGCAGTAACGAGAGCGAGTGAGAGGGCACGAAAACAAAACGATTCGCTTCTCCGTCTAGCTGCGAACGACGCGGCCATTAAGAACAAGCGCGCAAAGAGTAACAGCAAGACACGAGAGAGCGAGTCGAAAGAAAAGGATGGAGAAAACTGTCACCGTCCAGCTGACCATACTACGGGCCCCACGCGCGAGGCTGTAGTAAAAGGAAAGACGGAGACAGACCAGCCGTCTCCTGCAAGCGAGACAGAGAAGCAACCTCTCGAGTGTGCGGGTGGTACGAACCACGGCACAAAGGAGAGGCCCGAGAAGAGCGAGAACGCTACTGCCCCGCCGTGCGAGCGAGAAACGAACGGGGCAGACGACAGCGCGCCATGCGTCTCGCTAGACCGCTCCCCCTCTCCCCCTCGCGATAAGGCGAGCGAAGGAGAAGAAAGCGAGAGCGACAGCGAGACTGGCTCGCTACACAGCAAAGACGGAGACAGCCATACAAGCGACAATAATGGCCACCGCTCCGCGATAACATGCCCCCGCCCCGAGGAACGGGCCCAGATACTGCATGAGTATCACAACACGCCCCTCGGCGGCCATCAGGGCGTGAAAAGAACCTTATCACGGATCCGTACCAAGTATAATTGGTCCGGCATGCGACGAGACGTGCGAGAGCACGTATCAAAATGCCTCAATTGCCAGAAGAACAAGCTCAGTAGAAGAGAGCGAGTCCCAATGGTAATTACCGACACCCCTGAAAGGGCGTTCGAAAAAACGGCAGTGGACATCGTCGGTCCCCTCCCCGAATCGTCCCGCGGAAATAAATACATATTGACGTTCCAAGACGCCCTAACGAAATACAGCGCTGCAATGGCCATCGAAAATCAAGAGGCCAATACAGTCGCTAGGGCCCTCGTACAGGAAGTCATTTGTAGATATGGACTTCCGGAGACCATTCTGTCCGACCAAGGGACCAATTTTCTCAGCAAAACTTTCAAGGAAATGTGCAAGTTGCTGAAGATAAAAAAGATTCAGACAACCGCGTACCATCCCGAGAGTAACGGCGCGTTAGAAAGATCGCACCGTACTCTCGCCGCATACCTAAGACATTTCATTGACGATGAACAATGCGATTGGGACGAGTGGCTCCCATACGCGATGTTCACGTACAACACGACTCCACACACAGCGACGGGACTATCCCCCCACGAACTCGTGTTTGGACGTGCAGCCGTGCTACCGACAGCGGTGAAACAGGAACCTCGGAACACATATTCATTCGAAGATTACGCCGACGAACTGCGAGAGCGGCTGAGAGCGTCATGGAGCATCGCACGCAGCAATTTAATAGGTGCGAAAGAGACAGCCAAGATCGCGTACGACAAGGGTGCGAGAGAGATAGAATACCGCGTGGGCGACACCGTTCTGCTACACGACGAGACGGTGCGCCGCGGACGATCGGCCAAACTCACCCCCAAGTGGATCGGCCCCTATCAAATAACCGAACGTCGCACCCCGGTCACGTACGTGATACGCAAGGGGCGCAAGGATCTAGTGGTTCACGCTAACCGGTTGAAACCGGCCGTGACCCACTAGCAAAAAAAAAAGGAGATAGAGAGAGAGAGCTAAGGCACATAATAATCATAACCCTAGTCTGTGCCGCTCCCTCTCTCCGACACAGCGGTCGAGAACAAAAAAAAAAAAAAAAAAAAAAAAAAAACCAGCCTCGCTCATCGACACTCGCGACGTAACGCGAAACCGTAACAATCATAATAATTCGGCTCCGGCCCCAGCCGAGCGCCGCGAAGGAGAATAAGAAGAAAAGATAAAAATGATAATAATGTCTTCGCTCGCCGGCCCCAGCCGAACGCCGCGAAGAAGAATAAGAAAAAAAAATGATGATAATGTCTTCGCGCGCCGGCCCCAGCCGAACGCCGCGAAGAAGAAGAAGGAGAAGAGATAGACAAAACAAAGATAGATAGACGAGGTTAAAACATGCCTCAAAACCTGAAAACATAAAAAACCTGAAAACGTACGATCCTGAAAAAAAAAAAACATAAAATCGTGAAAACATAAAAGTTTGAAAACATTCCCAAAAAAAAAGGGGGAAAGGAAGATAAAAAAAAAACCAAATAAATAAATAAAAACATAAAAATTGAAAGAAAAAAATTGAACCTTTATTCGACCCGACCCCACTGGGGCCGGATCGCTAAAAGAAAAAACATTACAAAATTTTTTTTTACAAAACTTTTTCAAAAAAAAATATATTTAAAATTCAAAAAAAAAAACGACGATTAAAATTAAAACTTGGTCGTGTCCTCCTCGAAGAGGTGGCGGAGACCGACCCCGTCGAAACAGGGCTCGTCCTCGCCCTCGAACTCCCCCGTGGCCCACACCATATCCGCTGCGACTCGGTTACGGCGACGACGTTCTCGGATGCCCCGCCGCCGCCGCACCTCCCATCTCAGCGCGCCTACGGGCCAGGGCGGGAGATTCACCTCCCAATCAAAAACGAATTCCCACTCCTCCGGGGTCAGCTCGGAGGGCGACCTCAGGTCGAAGGGCTGAAACAAAAAAAAAAAAAAAAAAAAAAAATTTATTATTTTTCAATTTTTAAATTTTTACAACGGATACCATAAACAGCTGCGTACTTACCTCGTACACCCATGGGACGTCCATTGACGCCGGAAAAACCACGAAACGTGACTTCGACACCCGAAATGAACGCATTTTGCGTAGAAAGAAAAAGATTTTTACGAATGTTGCGGCGAAGTGATCGTCACCGTGGTTGCTCGAGTAATGAGGTCCACCGTCTTGAAGCGCAATCAAACTGCATCCCAAAAAGGGTGGGGGAATTCAAAAACCCTTAATCAGCAAAACCCGGGTAACTCGGTTTTTTCCGTTGCAGGCTGCTCGCTCTGTCACTCAGACAAGGATGCTGCGACGTCGCGACGCCTGCATACGAGAAGATCGAATTCACAGACAACCCAGGGATATATTACGAAGAAATCGGCAGTCTGGCTGTCATCGAAACCACGTGGAGATTAGCCATCTCTCTTAACGTGGCTACCCTTGCACAGCGCTGCGAAATGATGAAACAAAATATAGCCAGGCTACTCCACTCATGCAGAGATGGAATAAAAACAGATCAACTCAGCCTGAGCGAACTTTGCGCCGTGTTAAAAGACGCGTTGACGCCAACCATGCAAAAAATCGCTGACGGTATAGAAACATACCACGACTTATTGGGACCTCACCCCATCCGACAACGTAGGGGACTGATCAACGCTATGGGAACCGTGATCAAGGTCATAACCGGGAATATGGACGCCAACGACGCGGCGGTGATCAATAACCAAATCATCGCACTCCGAGCCGATCAACAAACCCTCAAAGACGCAGTCAACGAACAATTGCAAATAATCGAAAGTGCGATGGAAATATTCAATTCCACCGCACAAACAATTCATGATAACGAAGTGAAGATACGCGATGCCATCACCCGTTGGAGTAAGAGTCTCTCTGACCAGTGGGATCAGATTACGAGACGACAACAACTCGACGAGAGCCTCACCACCGTGAGCGTGTTTGCGGAGTCGCTCCTCGACGATGTAACCGAGCTTACTCGGCTAATCGCAGGCATCGAACAAGGCAAATTAGATGTCGCAATCTTGCCACCGAGACGGCTCGTGCGATATCTTACCGATGCCCTGCCCTATCTTCCTGCTGGATGTTCATTTCCCACAAAATTAAAACGCGATGAAATGACCACCCTCCTACACTACTCCGACCTTATGGCATATTATCATAACGGCACGGTAGTAATTATCATCGACATTCCTCTCCTCGACCAACGCCGATACCACGTCAGCAAAACCTATCCCCTCCCGGTCAAATCATCAGACGACACCTTCGTGTACATCGACACGACCGAAGATTTCGTGGTCGTAGATGAAGAGAATCGTAATTACGTCCGTATGACCGACCCCGAAATCGCGAAATGCAAACTTTCCGGCAATCTGTACGTTTGTCCGCCCTCGCAACCGATCATGCCGATAACCAACGACGCGGCGTGCGAGGTGCAAACATACGCGAAACTCGACACCGATAACGGTCTAACATGCGAAAAACGGGCTATTAGTATATCAAAAACAATTATAATAACCATGGAAAAACCCGGAAAATGGTTATATATAGCCCCAAAAAACGAACCGGTCGAAATAAAATGCGAAAACGGTATTAACAAGCGCGAATCGTTGTCAGGTATAGGGATATTGGCTTTGGTAGGGGTATGTATAGTAACCGCCCAGGGTTTCAGCGTCCGGACAGGAAGAAGAATCACACAGGTGGTCAACGAGGACTACTTGCCGCCGGGAAATCTCTCCTTGTCGGACGCCGAAAAACAAGTGCCGGCGGTCAAAGACACTGAAAATCCTGTGGAAATAAAAAGTGTGTTTCGCAATCTCGCAGAATTGCGAAACCTCGGTAAAAAAATCCGAGAAATAAAAAAGAACATCGACGAACAATTCAAACACAGAGTGCGAGACTCCCTCGCGATGGGAACATATGCTACAATATTTATCGCAGCGATAGTACTGGTCGGCTACGTTGTGTACAAAACAAAACGTAAACATCACATGACGAACGCACAACCGTCGCCTTCAGCCACGGTTGCTATCAACTTGGAGGCCGCACCGCTCCGCGAAGGCCACAGCTCAGATGACGCGAGAAAAAATCGCGAAACCACGCGTCAGCTGGACCAGTACTACCGATGCATCAGGTCGAAAAAATCAGACAGACCGACCGTACTCGATTAAAATAATCCATAATAACATTGTATAAAAAATTTCGAGATTACGCATGAAAAAATGTATGTAATTATGTATGTAGTAAAAATTCACTACGCAAATTTTTACTTTTCAGGGGGGAGGGATGTTGTGCCCCGAAATTTTCAAAATATTATTAATTATAATTATCATACTAGGGCACAATAATTATAATTAAATCAATTCAGATCAATTCAATTCATTAATTTCATATTGAATATTCTATATTAAATATAAAATTCAGCATGCTTAACGCTATAACAGACATCGGATATTTCTACATAAAAACCGAATCGTTGCATTTTCAAAAAAGCTGCTGTAGAATCACGCGACCGTCCGAAGGACAATCACGTGAACAAATCAATGAACTTTTGAGTGCACACGCGCCGCGAGTGACCATGAAAAGTGCTGACCAAAAATCACGCGATCATCGAACGACGCCGCGATGACCAAAAGCAACGATCGGACAATTAGTCTTCGATCAAACTCAAAACTGGAAGGTCCTCTTCCCAATAGACTCTCGTATCGCGATAATTAACAGCAACTACGACTTAACCGAATTATACGCGATACGATAAGAACATTCTTTCTGTAACGATTAATAAGTCTAAATTTCAATACTGATTTCGATAAATTTAACCTGTACTGAATTTCTATGTGAATTCCAATTCTTTATTGGCGAACGATCCCCAACAAAAATTAAATTATATTCCTTTGACCCGGTCTGACGAGACTCGTGTCAATCCGGAACATAACACCTCCATGCGTGCGTCACGTAGTGTTTTTGGTTGTGCGCTACGTACTTGCATGCATATTTCGTTGCGTAGTCCTCCGATATATGTTTTAATTATATTACGCTCTTCGATCTTTAGTGCAATACGTGTTTCCATGCGAGATGTATCTGCGCTGGCTTCGTTTTGTATGGTGTAACGAAGGTCGTTGTATCTTTCGAGAAATCTCTTATCGTAGCTTCTCACGTTTTCGTTGAGTTGTTTGGTTGACATGAGTTTGCTGCGCGCGAGTTCGTATGACGTAGCTGCTGCTACGTTATCTCCAAGGGCTTGGAATAGGTCGCGGTAGCTGTTTATCTCTAGGCCTCTGATGTTTCGTTCAGCTTCTCCTACTATGCGTTGGTTGACAATGAGGTCTAAAAGTCTTTCTGGTCGATCACAGACAGCTTGTGCGCGTTTTACCGATCGTATAAATTCTTCCACCCCGACGTCATCGTGACCTCTGAGCGTTCTCACATAGTTGATTGCGCTGCTTGGTGACTCAGAGTCGGCTAGGTGCGGTTCGTACTTTCTGTTTGATGTTTCTGGTGAGGAGTCGGGTGTTTCTCTTCTATGGTCGCGTGTTCTGGATCTTTCTTCTCGAGTTTGTGAGGCTGTGAGTAATCCCATAGTCGCGTTTAATGCCGGGTTTATAGGAAGTTTTGGCGCTTCGTCCTCGGTGATGTCGGCTTTTAAGTGCTTCCATATGGCTTTTATTTCGTTGGAACGTCTTTCGTTTTCTTCTCCTAGCGTGAGGACTCCTGTCTCGACTCGTTCGAGTCGGAGGGATATCGAATCTAATTTTTCTAAAATGAGCATTCTGCTCCGATCCTCTGTGAGGGATTTGTTGGGTGACGTAGCTCTCGACATGGTTGGTGTCGTGTTGCAAGGATTCTGGATCCTTTTTATTATATCAGTTCCACTGCTGCTCGTTTCTCCGCTGGTTTGGAATTCCTTCCGAACGCGATATTTCACGAAGGCCAGTGTGGTTACGTTTTTTTTTTTTTCTTAAGCGCGGTTTTATTACAACCTTTAGGCTTCGCAAGCTGCTACAAGCTTGTTTGTCATAGAAGTTCACATTCGGTTTTTATTGACGAGGTTCTCAGTTCACGGGCTGAGTTCCACGATTTATTATGCTTACCGGTGATTGCTTCGTATGAACGTTGTCCCTTTGTTGAATGGTGATGTCTCCGTTGGAGGACGTCCCAGGATTCGTATCGGATAGTCTCGATGTGAATTTATTGAAAGTTCAGGGTCCAAGTCGTGGCTAATCCTGAGATGTAGCTCGTACAAATGGAATAACTTTCGGCAAATCGCGAGTACTATCCTGGCAGGATCGCCAAAATGTTGCGGGGCTCGAATCAATAAAGACTGTTTAAAAAGGAAGAGAAGGCTATAGCTTTCACTATAGTCTCTCTATGATTTCTTTTTATTCGTATAACAGACTATTACAATATTATTCGGCGTGGAATCTACAATAATTGATATCCGTAGAGTATAATTATATATAAGACCGTCGTAGGTTCGATGGTCCGAGTAGACTGGTTTTCGGGGTGTCCGAGGCGCGATATATATAGTTGCTTCGAGTGGTATCTAGAGAGAGTTGGTTATCTCTAAGTCACAGGGAGAGTTCGTCGTCGTCGCTGGGCAATGGTCATCCGGGGGTGGTATCTAGAGAGAGTTGGTTATCTCTGAGTCACAGGGAGAGTTCGTCGTCGTCGCTGTGCAATGGTCATCCGGGGGTTGGTATCTAGAGAGAGTTGGCTATCTCTGCGTCACAAGGAGAGTTCGTCGTCGCAGCGTTACAATAACGATATGTCGACTTTCGGCCAAAAAAAAATTGATTTAACAAATAAATAATTATTTCGCAAGCGTTTTTTTACGGATATGCATATAAGCAAATCTTTGGACATCGCAGGGACGTCAGTGGGATTGTCCCATTCCGGTAAAATGTAGCGGACATTTAAAAGCGCATGGGAGTCCCATGGGACCATCCCAATACCATCACGAGACAACTGTCGAGATGTCCGAAAGACGTCCTTTGGACGTCTTTTTGCTGTGTGGGGAACATGCGATAACAAAGTTTGATTTGTCGTGACCAAAACGAGATTCAAATCGCGACAAAATCACAGTTTCCTATAGTGAATTTGACGATACTAATTCTCGTCATATCCCACAATATACCTGACGCGACGAAACAAAATTCAATCGTGACAAGAGAACGTTTTAACTCACTCAGTCATGATCAAAGCGAGATTTCAATCACGACAAGTTCTATAATTTCATCATTATAATCAATATCAACATTCGTCACCTTTTGACGAAACTCATTTACAACGACGGAGCAAGATTCATCGTTCCAATTCAAAAATCAAATTACTCAATCGTGACCGAAGCGAGATTCGAGTCACACGAAAATCCTCACAATTTTGGATACATTCATTACCAATATTCGTCACCTTGACGAAACTCATCGACAACGACGAAGCAAGGTTCAATCGTTTCGATATAACATTTCACAATGCTTTGACCATGACTGAAACAAGATTCAATCACGGCAAATTCCTAATCTCAATATCATAATATGTGTAACTGAGACACTGACAACGATGAAGTAAGATTCACTCGTCTCAATGCTACTATTTCAATTATTTTCTTTTCAAATTTGCAACCAGACAAAAACGATTTTCCAAAACTTGAAATTTAATAATAATGCATTAATTAATTTTCATTTAATAATCGATAATTGATCATTTCCGATTTTCAATCAAGCAGCAGAAAGTTAATGGATTTTCAATTTCGTAATTAATGGCAATGTGATAATAATAACAATTCTCCTTATAATAATTTACCCTGATTTATAATAATAATAATATTTCAATTTATAATAGATTGACTTTGTGATAATAATATTTCAATTTGTCAGTTGACAACGTGGACGTATTGTGACTATGTATTGTCAAACAATCAACGAGGTTCGGTTTGCTCGACTCGTTATAGAAAAAAAAAAAATTTTCTTTCAAATTCCCAGTTTTGTCGAAGTAGCGGACATCCAACCGTCGATTATACACAGATTATCGGTATCGTTGTGAAATAATATTTCGAGTTTCAAAATTATTCGACAATATTATATTACATAGTATAGCAGTGAGATGTTAGAGCGGTCTACAAGCGTTAGTAAACAAGCGTGAGCGAAGGCTCGGGTCTCCAGATACGATGTTTGTTCACGTTACGGGCTCTCGTCTTTGTCCGCGCTCACGTCCGCTGGATGTACGCTACGCGACGCTTTGTTCGAAAATTTTCGGTACAGAATTTTCTTTGTTCGACAATATATTCTAGCATATTCAAAATTTCGGATCGCAATTCTACTTGTAGTTTTTATATATCTCAAGATTTTAATATAACTGTAACGACTCTTTAGCGATAATTTAAACAATTTCAACAAATTTTGGTAATTACAATAATTTCAATCATTTTAATAATTTCAATAAATTTAATAATTTTCAATCATTTTAATAATCTTCAATAATTTTAAGAATTTTGATAATTTTAATAACTTTCAATGAATTTTAATAATTTCAATAACTCTCAAAATTTTTATTTAACAAATTTCAAATAAGTTTTACGTTTTCCATTTACAATTTTCCGAAGGAATTTAACAATTAATTTAAACAATAAATTTAGACAATTAAATTAAACAATGAATCTAAACAATTATTTTGAACAATAATTTTTCCAACGTGCCCCACGTTGGGCGCCAATTGAGACAGAACGTTTTTCGCGGGGGACAATCGACAAAGTTCTCGCGAGACGCGTTCAACACCTAGCGCAGCCCGGGTCGGTGGCTGCCAGGGCTCGAAAGGTTTCTTCGAATATTTCTAATTTTTGGGCGCCAGCTAGTCTATAATTACTAGCAATATTTTACCAATTTACATTCAATTAAATTTCGAACAAAAGACAAAAGATTCAGGGGGGCTCGATTGGATGACCCTTAAGCAAACAGCGAGCAGAAATCTACGACAAGAAGCAAGCACTCGGGATTACAATAAAAGACGGGTACTTACAGTTTTCGAAGTCGATATGGTTTATTATAATTTCCTCAAATTCCTTGTACAATGTTTCCTCGGTATGATTTGACAAAGTTCCTTCGTATTGTTCCGGTATTGACAAAAGATCCTCGAATATATCCTTCGTTCGACGGTATCAATTGTCAATGAATGTTTTATCGTCAATTCCAGCAAGATGGGTTGACGATAATTCAGCAAATTTTGACAAGACAAGTTGATCTACAATCTCTGTACTTTCTTTAATGAGATTTAGATCGACAAGACTATTATTTCGTTACGCAACGGAAAGTTAATATAATAATTACGATCACCCTCTATTGGTGTCGGACGCAAGAGTGACGATCTCCGCGGGCCACGGGCCCGTCGCGAGATCACGCTAGGGAGGGGATAGTCAAATTTTCGGCACGCTCGCCCGGGGGGCTCCACTATCGCCTCAGTCAGTGCGACGAATTGACGAGCGGTACATTCGAAATCGTACCCAAAGATTCGTCCCGTCACAATATATATATATATATATATATATATATATATATATATATTGTGACGCATTTTTTTTGTATCCAAACGATAACGGTCGAGAGCTCACGAAAACTTACCCAATTTCATCCACACGTCACCTTCGGCCACGCACCTCCGTTCCTGCACCCGCGCTTCCGGTGGGCGCCAGCCAATTTTTGTATCGCCGGTATTGACAAACCGGACTAAACTGGGAGTCGAGTGGGACCTGGCTCGACTCCACTAACCCGCGATGCGAGTCCTGGGACCTACGGATCCGCACGCTAACGATAACCGTCAATCCTTTTGGTCGCGAAGGATTGACAAAACGCAACCGGGTGCAGTCACGGAGCCGAGTGGTTGCGGAAATGCTCGGCCGCTCAGGCTGTGGGTTGTGGTAGAGGGGTCGTGATCCTTTTTGGCCGATGAATAATTAATTCTTATTCTCAACCGCGAAAACAATAATTTCAGAAATAATTTCTGAAATAACGGTAACACTCAACTAATTTTTATTAGTGAGTTACGAGAACCAATCGTACGCAAGCCCACACGCAAGCGTGCGGGGAGCGCGACAATCCGAAAACATCACGGGAACTAGCTCTACACCTCGCGTGAGCGAGAGAGAGACACAAACATCGAGATCTATCCGCACGCCCCACCCATCGCTTGCGCGCCAGCGATGGTGGGAGAGGCGCACGGGAGCTGTGCTCGAGCCGAAGGCCCGAGACAGACTGACTAGCGAAATCTCGATCAACGATATTCGCCTAATCGTTCGATAACTGTTCGATAACCGCAGCCCTCTCTCTCGGGTTACCTCCGAACCATAGACGAGACCATAATGCCAAAATATGCCGGTATCCTTGTGAGGTCGCTCAGGATCGCATCCCCTGGTGCATCACGCGAGAACAGGGCACTTTCTCCACAAAACGAAACATACACAGCACAAGGGGTCCCACCCTTGCCCGGAACCAAAAACCTCCGCCCGTTCTCCAGCGTGACGCACTCTTTTTATGGGGCGCAGGCATTGCAGCCCGACCTCCACGAATCCCTGAGCGAACCTCGTCGGGCGCACTCCACTGCCGGGTAGCTCATTTCCTCGAGCGTCACTCCGCACGACAGTTTCGTGCGCTCCGAACACAAACACATTCACACACACACGCAAACACAACCAATTACATCACAGTCACACCTATGACGAGACCCATCGGAATCCGAAATTCATTCGATAACTGTTGGTTACCTGGAGAGTAACCGAGAGAGAGAGACGGAACACGCAACCGCAACGGTCACATCGGTACAAACGATATCCTTGTGACCGTGATTCAAAAAATCACGTCACAATATATATATATATATATATATATATATATATATTGTAACGGTCGTTACCCCCTCCCGTGGGCACGCCTTCGATCATCGATCACGCGGCCGAAAACGGGCCAATCGAGGACCCGTGGCCTTAGATTTACATGGTAAGGAATTTCGCCTCACCCCAGGCCCGCGTGGTCGAGGCCACACGTTCGTTGTATTGATAAACCGTGCGAAATGTAGATCGTGCGTAAATTCGCCAAAGCCACATGTTACAAAGCGAAAAATGTGGCAACGAAAAAGATATCGTGTGGGTGGCTGGGCCCGTGGACAATTGGTAGAATAACTATTAAATGAAACGCGTAAATTAATAACAAACTAAAATAAAAAATGTAATAAAAGGGAGATAAAAAATGATTTAATAAAATGTAAAAGGACTGACTTGTGGACTGACCGGCGACGATCAATGACTATGAGTGATGCTAATGAAATAATAATAATGTGTACTGAAAATATAATAATAAAATAAAATCGAATATAATCTTGAAGTGATAATGGAACGAGCTCAAGAATAATAATGAAGTTGATGATTTAAATTAAACATGTTAAAAATAAAATGTAATTGTACCAATGTAAAAGGATTGATTCGTGGAACCAGACCGGCATCATATTAGGACAATGAATCACGATAATGAACTTAATAATTGAACCCTGTGAAATACGAACAATGCGACGAATTAAAAAGAACAATGAAATTGATTTGTACTTGAATATTTGAAGAATCGACGTTTACTGATGTCTTTCGTTTTTTTTTTTTTATTACTACGTAAAATTGATTGTCAACAATGAATATAAACAATAATTCATCGTTTAACTTATAAAAATAATAGAACTTGGAAAATAATATCAATAAAACCACGAAACCGACCCTGCTCCGGAAAATCCCATACTTTCGAAATAAATACGACAAGAAAATTCGTTACAATATATATATTGTAACGAGTACCCTACCAGTTTTCCACTTATGAGCTACGTAATTCTACGCATGTAAGCCCCGACCTATAAGCTTAGACGTTAACATCCGCCCTAAAGTCATATTTTCTATTTTACCGAAACCTCGAATAACTTGCATTATCCAAAACGTTCACCTCCGCTTTTACAAGCCCTATTGCCCACTTGTCCGAAACCTCCAGAACGATCTCCGCTACGCCTCGACCATCGTCACCTATGCCCTATTTCCTATACAAAGTCGCCTTCCAACTTGCATAGTTCAGTATTCGATCCAAACCAAAAATCTGCCCGGCTCTTTTACAAAATAAACGTCGTCCTAATCCAGTGATGTCCAACCACGATTTCCGGCTCGCCTCCTAACTTGCTTTTCTTCCCCTTCTCCGTTCAATTCTCTTCCCCTCGTTTTGCCTTTGACGTTCGACTCCGCCTAGATGCGCGAAGGCGACTACGGTGAACGCATTAACTCGCTTATGGCGCGTAGGACTTGAACGCAGGTTCACAATTTATTGATTAGTTTTTCGGGGTGGGGTGGGCTCGAAATTCGAAAGCAATGTTCAGAGAGGCTAAAATTTCGAAAACGCAATGTTTCGAACGACAATGTTACGAACGGTAGCGGCGCAGAATTAAATTGTTTCGAATCGTCAAAATTTCGAATCACATTGTAGCCTACGTACAATATTCCGAACGCCTACCAGTCGCCGCGGCTTTTAGCATTTCCCGACTTTCGAGCTTTCCCACGCGTACACTATCAAAGATAGGTATATGCCGTCACTGACTTTTTTATAGGAAATTTAATTCTCTACAACATTGTTGATGTGAACTTTTGGTCTATATAGCCTTGTCGATCCAGCGTTTGGACAGAAAAAAAAAGATAAGAAAATCGATGCATTTTTACCTTTCCGTCAAAATGCTGGTGTTGTGTCCCGTAAATTTCACTTAAACATTTTCTTAAACAAATGGAATAATGGAGCAATCCCACATGCTTGTACAATTGCTCCACGACATTCCGATGCAGCAACGATCGCACGCGCGATCTAATTCGAATATCGCAAACGCACATATTCGATTGCGAAACATTTCTCCACTCGAAATCGAATTTCGAAATACACAAACAACCCGAGGGCGAACCGTCAGGTAATGCTGACCGAATCAGGCCAATCACTGCAAAAATTGTGTAAAATCTTACTCATCAACTTTCGGTGGAGAGTCAATAATTGTAAGGACTCACTACCAAAAGTCAGTCTTTGACGAATCTCGGAACCAGACGGTTCACCCGAGAAGAGACTCTCGTATCGCGATACTTGTACTCAAGTTCTCATAGCGTCACCGAACGATCAGGCAGCAGCCATGTTACTTCGCGATACGATAATTCGTGGTTCGCGCGATAATTCACATTGTACTATCGCGGAACGGACGGTATCTGTGGTGCCAGCAGACACCCGAACATATCGTTCAATAAACTTAAAACTACATTGTTATACGTGAGTTCCAACTCTTTATTGGCTCAACTCTTTATCCCAACAACAAAAAATAAAAATATATTATTTCCTGCGTGACTCGATCTCTTACGAGACACTCGTCATTCGGGAACATAACACTGGTTAAACAACGCTATACAGACCAAAAGTTCACATAAACTGTTGGTTTTGTTCAGCGGAATTTACTAATGTCACAAGAAAAGATTTTATATAGTAACGAGTATATGTTTGTATATGTATGTTCGTATACGAGTATATGTATGCTCGTATACCTGTTCGAGCTTGACGCGCACGCGAACAGGTCTACGAGCCCGTTCGGCTGCGTTCGCCATGCAGCCGAGCGGAGCCGACCCCCTACCACTGCGCCGCGCCTGACGCATGCTCGCCTTACGGTGGGTAAGAGAAGGCATTGACGAGTTGACAGATTTTTGCTCTTTGCTCCGGGGTTGAACATCGCTGTCCTAATCCTTTACAAGTGTTAACGGAGTATTTTCCTCCATAACCGCGTTCTAGGGCCCGATCCAGTACCTCGCATAACTCTTTTCATTGAATAATCAAACTTGTGATATAATAATATATATAAGGCATTATTCCTGAACCGCCCGAACTTCAAAAGTGACATCCATTCATTGGGTTCAAATGTACAGCGTTTGTTTGTCTATTTAATAGAAGCTTACCCACCAATTCTTAGACCTCTATGATCACCCCTTCTCAAACTAAAGGGGATGAAAGTTCCGAAAACGTATTCGAAATATTTTTAAAAAAAGCTTGGCTTTTATTGCACTGAAAACTCATTTTTTGATTAGGGGCACCGGAGAGGTGAGTTATATGGTTGGATCCACGCGGAGGTCGTGCTCGCGTGCTTGAAAGTTCGAGGCTCCGCCCGTACACGGATCTCCTGAGTACGCAGCACATCCGCCGCTCGGATCGAACCATGTAACTCCTACACCTCTTCAACGCCCATAACTACAAATATATCTTCGATGCAAAAAGACAAGCTTTATTTTTTCAATATTTTCAAACAAATCGAAGATGCTCGATGGGCACGAAAAATGGTTAAACAATTTACTCCGTAATTTGTTCGAGAAAAGAATTTTTTTTTGCAAATACATTCAATAGTATAAATAAAAACGGATATCGCTTCCCTAATTACCTCTTGAAAGTCCATTTTTTTGTTGGAATGGGAGTTGGAGCCCGCCCGAGTGAGCAAATACGACCTTTTTGCGGCTCGAACCGTATAACTCCCACACTTCTACAGAACCCATGATCGAAAAGTTTGTTTAAAGATTTCGCTTCGTCATTTGTAAGTAAAAATTAAATCAAAATTAAAAACAAATTCATTATCCACAAAGAGCCTAGGAACTGCTCACCTAATCACCACTTTAAAGTTTATTTCGTTTATCAACAATAAGAGTTACGGCTACTCGAATGTACGGGAGCAAGCGTAAAAAGTTCATGGTTTCTGATCTTTCATCCCCTCTGTAGCTCAAAGAAGGAATGATCGTAGAGGTCTAAAACTTGATGGTTAATTTTTCATTGGATGAACAAACAACCTTGTAAATTCGGAGTCAATCAAACAATATGACTTCTTAGGTTCGGACAGTTCGGGAATACCGCCTCATAGAAGTATCTCTGTGACAACGTGGATTTCTGTCACGTTACAATTGTATGACAGCCTTTATTCTTGGTCGGGCCACCATCTCGCTTAGTACAGCAAGAAAAAAACACGTGTAACTTCTTTTTTGATTTGCCTATGAATCCGATAATTACTTTGGCGCTATATGCTCTAGGCTTGGCGTCGGATCTGATGGGGTCGATTTGTTTATAACGGTTCTACACTCATAAATTGGATGCTGACGAAAAAGTGCATCATACATTTTTTACATTTTTTTTTGCGTAGAATCGATTGGCATACTTACTTTGTCGAAATAATGATTTTCAGAACAATTTATTTGAATAATTTTTTATAAATTGTTCTGAATAATTTTTTATTTGAATAATTTTTATCTGCTTAAGGCTTGGCATGGGTTTCAATAGGTTAACAACTCGCGGACTTCGCAAAACCAGAAATAGTGTACCGGACAAAGCACATGCGCGAGTTAATGAGCGCGATTGTGTGAGCGTAAGTGCCACCGTAGCCGCTGTTCATCAATGTCTGCTGAGACTCTCCTCGCCATGGCGCCTGTCATTTCCACATTCTTATGCTTGCTGATATATTTTTTATTTGGAATTGCATATGTTAATTGTTGTCGATTGTCGCCGAAATAAATCAACTGTTACAGCCCAGACCATTAATGAATAACTGATAATCGAATGCCCGCAACCTTCCTCAATGTATTTCAGAAATATCGCGATTAATTGTGTACCATCCTCACGTTTCTGAGGTATGTCTTAAATTTTTCGAAATTAACGCCCTAATATCATAATATTGATAATATTTTATCCTCGCGTTAATCGTGCTTATTTATACTTTGACGGGATGTTGAAATTCGAGATGCACTAGTCCACAATTTAGCGAGACCATAGTATGAATAGCCTTATGCTTCTAGTCCGAGGCGATAAGGTGATGGGGATCTTACAGGAAAGGGCGCCTGAGACCCACCGGGTCACGCTCGATGCGAGTTAACACGGACGAAGCCCGAAACATGAACACTAATAGCAGTTGGCCTCCACGGCAGCTTAGCGAGACTCCAGATGATACTGTGGGCGGTGGCGAAACACCTACGAAAAGAGGCAGGTTAGTACCCTTCCAAAGGAAGCAAGCGCATTTATTGCCATTCTTTGCAGCGCTGCATCATCTGACTTTCCAAATATAGTGCTTGGCTGTTACCGTAATGATTGGGAATATAACAAACTTTTTAGGCTTGTTGTACTACGTAGCGAGTGAGCTAGCAATCAGATGTTCCGTTGAACGCTCACAGCACATAGAAGATCCAGTAGACCGCGTTGAACAGCATGAAGCTTACCGGAAATATTATTCTCGAGTATTTGTCGATTACGTTAACGTCCTTGATCTTTGGCATGGGTACTCGAAGAACCGAGGCTCCTCTGCGGACTGCGTGAAGTACCTGCACATAAGCGAATGGAAAGCATGAATTAGTAAAAATAGAGGTAACTTCATACGAATTTTAATGTGGGAATTGGAAATTGTACGGCTTTGTACGGCTCTTTTTTCAACTTCGTGGTCAGCATCAAAACCATAAGCATCGAGAATATTTGTGTTTGTAGTGAAAAGTTTGTCTTTGAAAATGTTGAAACCATATGGGTCAGTGTCTTTTACTTGGCGCTTGACTTGTTCAGAGTCTACGTTTATGATAGCCTATTGGTTACTGAACACAAATGTTCCATCAGTGCTGATGCTATGGATTTAGGCTCGTTAACGATTGTAGGCGGAATGATTGTAATTTTAATTACTCAGTCGAAGTGACTCAGGTTTTTATCATTATTATAAAATTGTTATTAAAATTGTTGGGTACCGCCCAGCCCAAAAGGAGTGTATAAGGGGATATACACCTAGAAAACAAGAAGGAGGTGAAAACAAAGAAAAAAATTGGCGACAAAAAAAAAATTATTTTTATAAATGAATTTTTGTTGCAATAATCGACGGGATTCCCACTCCGAGTGGGCATTAATTCATTTTCGAAAGAATTTAAAATGGAAAAATATCTTAAATACTCACATCCGAGTGGTTTTCCACTCGTTTGCCGGACAGGTTCGAGTGGCGAACCATTTGTAAACAAAGCACCGGCCGAGTCGTTATGTATCTTGTATTTATTTCCGATTTAAATACAAAATTCTTTTTCACTCTGTATTTATTTCCAGAATGAATACAACATTCTTTTTCACTCAGTATTTATTTTCGAAATAAATACAAAATTTTCTTTCACTCAGTATTCATTTTCGATTTAAATAACGGGTGGTTTTTCACTCAGTATTTAGACTCGACAAAATAATGAGTGAAAATTCATTCGTTATTTAAATCGAAAATAAATACTGAGTGAAGAAGCATTTTGTATTTAAACCTGTATTTAAATACTTTTTCCACTCAAATGCGCCCATCCCTGCACATAACATGATCATGCCACGACAAGGTGTCCGTTATCAGTACCCCCAAGCACCTAACCGATGTGGACAGTGGAATAACATCCTGACCCACGTAGATCGCAGGTAAAGAGGCACCCCGCAGTGCATGTACATAACGTGCTGAACCGAGCAATATCGCCTTGGTTTTCTCAGTGCTTAAACGGAGACCAAGCGACCGTGCCCACCTATAAACCGCATCGATATCGTCATTCAAACGTGCGAAACCTACATTCACCTCTGCAGGGGGAAACGAAATATACACTTGAAGATCATCCGCGTAGAAACTATATCTACAGTTAGATAGGATGCATTCAAAGCCGCTGAGAAAGATTGTTAAAAGTAGAGGACCGAGTACGGAGCCTTCTGGAACACCCGACCGGAGGGATCCCCATGCTGAACGATTTCCACTTCTGTCATACACAGACTGCGTCCGTCCGCTTAGGTACGACGCAAACCACTGCACTGCAGTCGGCGAAAAATTAAGCTCCACCAGCTTGCTGAGTAACTGGTCATGGCGTACGCAATCGAATGCCTTTGAAAAATCGAAGATCAACATCACCGTCACATTACGTCTACCCACGGCCAAGCGAACATCATCAACGATTCTGAGTAGCGCGGACTGTGTGTTATGAAACCGTCTGTATACCGACTGATACCTATCTCGGAGACCAGTTGTGTCCAGGTAGCCCGTAAGTCGCTGTGCAACTGAGCGCTCGAAAACTTTCGACAAGACGCACAGTATCGAGATCGGCCGATAATTCGCAGGAATCGCTGGTGCCACCACTTTTGGAATGGGACATATGAGTGCCCGTTTCCACATCGACGGAGAGATAGAGCAGTCGATGGAGTAATTAAATACGTGCAGTACATGTGCCGATATCGCAGGCATAGCTATCCGAAGCATTCTCGTCGAAATACCATCTATCCCCGCGGGTTGGGGTCGAAACCCAGAACGAGCAATGTTTAGAAAGGGCAAAAACCCGAACGCGCAATGCTTCGAATGAAAATGTTCAGAAAGGGCAAAACTTCGAATGAGATTGTAGCGAACGTATTATATGCCGAACGCCTACCAGTCGGCGCGGTTTTCAACATTTCCCGACTTTCGAGCTTTCCCACGCGTAAACTATCAAGGTTAGATATATGCCGTCGCGGACTTTTTTATAGGAAATTAAATTCTCTACAACATTGTTTATGTGAACTTTTGGTCTATATAGCGTTGTTTATCCAGCGTTTAGACAGAAACAAAATAAAACGATAAAAAAATCGATGCATTCTTACCTTCCCCTCAAAACGCTGGTTAAACAACGCTATATAGACCAAAAGTTTACATAAACAATGTTGTAGAGAATTGAATTTCCTATAAAAAAGTCAGTGACGGCATATATCTACACTACCGTCGGATATTATCAGGACACTAGCGACGCGTGCTCGCGGAAATAACTTCTGTCTTTGAACGTCGATATCTTCGCGACATATGAAGCTAGAAACTTTTTCGAAGCACCGTTAGAAAGGTCATGAATATTTGAATCCATTGATATTTTTTAAATAATATTTCGATCGCTGAGCACTGAGATAGGGTATAAAAAAGATTGAAAAAAAATCGGTTTTTTCCGAAATTTTCTACCTCGACTTCAACCCATGGCCAAAGTTAGGAAATTTTTTTTAGAAAGTCGCAACTTCTCACGCATGATCTCCGAAACCTTACCTGTAATTCGAGCTCAAAAAGTATGAAAAATCTTCAGCGGTTCTTGAGTAATGACGAAAATTGTGCGGGCGTGCGTAAGTCGAGCGCGGGCCATCGATTGCACGAGTCGACGGTCTCGCTCGCTTGTTTTCTCGGGGAAGCAGGACCGAAACGGATCACGAGCGCAGCGGGCGCTTGTATGGAGTACCCTTGCGAAAGCGTGTTTTATATAGCCAAAACAATAATTTTAATATTGCAAGGAAAAATTAAACTGTTATAAATAATGACAATAACATTTAAAAAATATCGTCAGTTCAAACGTAATTACGCACGAAAATAAATTGTTAAACGTATAAAATACTTTTTTCATTCGAACAAGAACGAATTTTTTAATTTATTTTTAACGACGAGTACGATGCACATACATCCCGACTCCTCCGCCCTGTTTCCCGATCCTATCACGCCGCAGCAACTCATAATCCGATGAACGAACAAGATCGTTTGTAATATCGGGCTTTAACCACGTCTCCGTCAAGCAGATGATATGAAAACGTTGGGCTAGGAAATTATGTCTTAGCTCATCGATGTGTGGTAGCAGTGATTCGCAGTTGACATGGCATATATTTAAATACCTATCCATAATTGATAAGCTGAGTTTTCGCAGCGATCCTCCTCCGTAGGATGACACATTGCACGCTGTCGAGCGCCGAATGGCTTCTATCCGGCAGCTCAGCAGCCGTGCAGTTGGCACATGCAAGCGGGGCACCACCCGGGCACGCATTGGTATGGTGATTACCAGCACATCGCCCACAGCGGTCCGGCCTTTTGCACTCCATTGCCTTGTGACCGAAATTAAGGCATCGGTAGCATTGTAGGATCCTCACGTGATCGGCCACACGACAGGAATTCCACCCCAACGACACTTCCGACGGATCCAGTAGCTTCTTCCTGTTCTCGGGCGTTGTTTCGATCACGCAGCGGGTGAATCGGCGTCCGCGTGACGGGTACAGATACACAACCCTGGTGTCGGCGGGGTTCGAGGTCGCAAGGTTGAGCGTCGAGAGCAGAGATGTCCAACCACGGAGCAAAGAGCCAAAACCTGTCAACTCGTCAATCCCCATATCGCACGCGCGAACACGGCAACAGCCGCGCATTCGACACACCGTCCCGCGGTCCGCAACTCCGCGGCACGCGAATCTAACTCAGCGACGACACTCTAGCACTCTGCGGCAGAGCCGGAAAGGTATCAATTTCACAAAGAAACACCGCCGCTCAAGCCGCAGAGACGGCACGCGACTATGCATCGGCGACATATGATAACTCGTTTCTTCGCCGATGCATGATCGCGAGCCACGTCGAGCTGACAGTCAAAAATATGACCGAACGGGGAAACAAGGCAGGGTAAAACCAATGGTCATCCCCATCCAAAATCACACGACCCGAGTCGACGTGATAAATGTAGGAACGACCAAGAATCAGTCTTTCGCGAACATCAGAAACCGACGGATCTCCATCTGAGTCCCCGTCCAACTCTCGCCTTATTCACCCGTTCGATAGTTGTCACGTGTCTTCGGCCCTTCAGGCCAAGCCTTCCCACCCGAGGGACCGGGAAGTCACCGAGGTGTGCGTTACCATAATCCTATCAACGATTGACCGGCAATGAGCCAATAAGAAGTCAGTGCGACGTCGATAATTGTGCATCGACCAGCGCACAACCCAATCGATAGATCGATAGAGCAATCGATTGATCGATAAACCAATCAATCAATACAACGAACAACCGAAATTAAAGAATTTCCATCTACGAAACCAATACATTGTAAGTAAGCTAATACCTCTGTAACTCAACTTTCCTACACTTGTTTCAATAAATAAACTGAATTTAACCGAAACAGATACGTCCAGCGTTTCAATGGTAATCCCAGAATAATAAAAAGCCCTTCCAATAACTCAGGGCATAACAAATTGGTGGCAGCGGTGGGATACCATCACTGTTTCTGTTTAATTCAGTTTCAAAAAGGAAAAAAAAATCTTTTTGTTTTTTTATATGAATTATTATTTTTTTTTTTTTTTGAAAAAAAAAGTTTTTTTTTGTGACTTCTGAATGACAGACACCCCTTGGTTGATGTTACCACTTCCAAACCTTTCCTACCCCATACTCAATACAAATAGATCCAAGTTTTTATTTTCTTTTCTCCTTTTTTTTCTTTTTTTTTCTTATCCCCTTCCTCAAACCGTTTTTTTCCCTCGCTCTTCTCCCTCCCACATTCGCACATCTCTCGCGTACCTGCATACTTTAACCACACCATGGCGAACGAAACTTAGAACGCGACCAACCCTCTCGACAGCTCAGCCTACCTAGACTATCTGGCAATTAAAGATGCAACTGACAAGGTACCGAGATACGATGGGAAAAATTACACATTCGCAGAATTTGACACCGAAATTAAGGCATTACAGCAGGGTCTCCCCGCTGGAGCGGAACTTAGACTTATCAACGGCATCCTCGGACGTCTCCGGGGAAGGGCACGAACACACGTGGAGCAAAAATCTTTCACCACAGTCATAGCCCTTCTGAAAAGTTTAAGAGAAAAATTTGCACCTGACCACGACTACGAATATTATCGCAGCCGGCTAATGGACGCTCGGATGAGAGACGACGAAGACGTCTCAGATTTCTACTCGCGCCTGCTACGATACATCAGACGCGCTGTCAGCGAGGTTGAGGAAGCGGAAAACGCTGAGGAAGCCGCAAGTGCCAAGCGTCGACTCGAAGCTCACGCTTTAAATGTTGTAACACGGGCTTTTACCCCCGCGCACCTTCGCCGCTCCTCCACTGCATGCCCTGGGCGCCAGCCGCCAAAAGACGACCCTGGAAAACAATTCCTGATGCGACTCAGGACCGACTATATTTTGGGGCAGCAGTGGGGAGACCATGCGGGCTTCACCGCTAGCTCAGCCTTTTCTCGCGGGTAGAGGGGCGTGGGCCGATACGACAACAAGGAAAATCAAACAGAAGAGGCGATGACTAAAATTTAATACGTTTATTTGTTGTCGAAAGATCTTCGACAGCAAAAGTTTCTCAATCTTGAGCGACCGAATTACAATTTCCAAATACATTAAACGGGATCAACCCAACAATAATATAACATAAATAACGTTTCTATTTCGGTCGTTCGTGGTTTTCATTTGACAAAACATATTTGATTCCGTAACACAAGGCTAATAATTATTAAACTAAACAGACAGTGAAGCTACCAAAACCCGACGTCTCGGGCCCCTCGGCCTACGGTAGCGATACTAAACTGTCGGACTAACGGCGGAGAACTTTCCGACAACGATCGACACGAGGGTACTTCGCACCAATCGACTTCACACTCTGATAGGATAAATACTGACTCTAATGATTGAGTAAACGATAACACAAATAACGACAATCGGAACTAAACAAATAAATTTTCTTCTCATAAGTTACGTTACGGAAAGTTCCTAATAAATTACCACTCGATGAAATTCGGAGTGGGCCCTTCACGCCAGCACTCTCTCCTCCAGAAGTTTACAAATCAAAATTACAACAATTAATTTAAATGGCTCTAAGTTGAATTTAATATCCTGAATTCCGACAGCACCACAACCACCGGGCTTGCCCGTTTCGATAGCATTTTGAATACGATAACCGCCGAGAGTTTTCAGACACCACGTGGCGTGGTTCTTCGACAGCTCTTTTGTCACCAATTACGACATCTCGGTATTACTCAAATTACACAGTTTCTCGACAACGTGGCTAGGCCCGGGATACGGTACTCACGGACCCACTGGTACTGGTTCTCGCCGATGTCCACGTCCTTTCCAGGGGGTATGGTGTTGGAGAGCTGAGGAGGTCGACCACCTCCGACGAAAGCTGAGCGTGAAGAGAGCGACTCGATGTTCGTCTCCGGGGGCCTCAGTTGGAATATCCCCTCCCTCGAGTCGCCAAAATTTGCCGAGCGACACACGTGCTCTCTCGCGGATTCCGCCTTGAACCGTACATCGGTACCGCTCGACAGCCCCTCAACCTCTGATACGTTCGCCGACAGCGCCGATACAGTACCCACTGCGTCCGATACTTTGAGCTGACGCCGGCGGGCTCCCTGATTTGCCGACGTTGCCGGCGATGAATTGGCCCCGCCTCAGCCTGCGGTGCGCGTGCACCCGGCCCGCGCGATCCCCACCCGTGGCTGGTAATTTGGCGGGTGGGGAACTGCGCCCTGGTCCTCGTCGCGGTTGCCGACGGTGGTCTCTCCTATGGACCCAGGGGCTGCTCCGGGGCATTGAAATTTTCTCATCTTGTGGCCGGGCCTCCGCCACTGTGGACGGTGCTCGGTCGGCGTGAGGCAGTGTGTGGACCCCCATTTTTGGTCCTACCACGGCTCCTCGACGCACTTTCGTGGGATACTCCGACGCGGGGGATGTCCGGCCGGGTACCCCAACCGCCGACGGCATCCCTCCGTCGGCCGGTGAGGCTAACTGCAAACCGCCTCGGGTTCCTCCTTCCCGAGGGGCTAACGCTGATCCCCGATGAGTGGGACGAGCGTGTCGACTGTGATCAGGGTCGCCAGTTTTGGCGACTTTACGCCAAATTGGCGACTTGAGTTACTTATTTGGCGTCAGAATTTTCGATTGGCGCCTTGGCGATATTTTGGCGACTTTCGATTCACGATTGGCGATATTTCGGCGACTTTTCGATTGAAAACTAGCGCTTAGCAATTTTATATCCAATGGTTATGAACCACGCGCGACAGCCGAACCGCGGCCGGCCGCTTTAGCGGTGGCGCCCGACTTGTGGCGGCTACGAGAAACAAGGAATTTTATATACCCGACCATTCCCCCACTACCGCAGTTTCCACCCTAGATGTGAGACCGTGGTCTGGAATTCTTATGTTCGGTGCCTCCATTGGCGCGCGCGACTGTGATGTCACGGACGGTAGTCACCAGCGCCAATGGAGGCACCACGGCACGACGTGCGCATCCACAACGTGGAAATCCCCGCCGTAAATGCCGTAAGCCGTGTTTCTTCTTTTGGCGATGGGTGGATTCGTGGATTGGTGCTATACTATATGGTCATTACAAATTTATCAAGCGTGTTATTGTCAAGAGCGCGAGATCTTTTCTTAAAGGTTCAATCGTCATATTTGAAAAAATTATTTTAAATAATACCGGATGCCAGTATGGGCAAGCATGAAAAGGATAAACGAAAATATCGCACGGAGTGGGAATCAACTGACTGGGGCAAAGGTTAATAAATTGCATGTCAAAAATCTATTCTCTTCGGATTTTTTCTTTGAATCAATATAAAGTAATGTTATGCAGGTAACATACGAACTCAAGCCTCTGTACCCAGGCTTTTATTATAACATGGTAAGTTTCCAAATTTCTATGATTCGATTTCTGTAGGATGGCTGCAGCACATCGATTTTGCCAAACATAAAAGCCCGCACGATCTAAACGAAGCCCATTCTAAGATTTGTGATCAGTCTCTGAGAAGTCATCTCACAGATCTTCAAAAGCATGCAAGATCAAAGAAGCATCAAGAGAAATCGGCCGTATTCGATAAAAACAAGTACACAACGTTGATGAATCATGGTAAATAACGCAGCTGCAATTGATGCTGCCAAAACAGAAGCATTATTTTTCTCATGATACCCTGCAATTTGTTGTGCGTGCGAGTGTGCGTGCATGCGCGCGGGGTGGTGGCTATTTAACTTCCGCCGAACTACCATCGCCCAAATTACACAATCCCGTTTCGGTTTCTGACCGATTTACCCTCGCCTCGAGCTGGCTCGTCATCTGAAGCGATCACGTGACACCCGCATTATCTCGGGCGTCACGTGACCGACCCGAGCTGCATCAATGCCCGAGTGTCACGGGATCGCTTCAGATGACGGGCCAGCTCGAGGCGAGGGTAAATCGGTCAGAAACCGAAACAGGATTGTGTAATCTGGGCGAAGGTAGTTCGGCGGAAGATAAATAGCCACCACCCCCATGCGCGCATGTGTGTGTGTGTGCTTACGTCCCGCAAACCTAAATATATATATATTGTATATCTAAAGAACATCCTCTACCAATCGAAATGAAATTCGGTACACAAGTAGATGAAGCTGAAATCGTCTATTCTTTAAAAAAATTGTAGCTTGATGTCAAAAGGGTTAAGAATTATTACGAGATTAAGCGGTCGTCAATCTTTGTGACGGCAAGCTCCATCTAGTATGGAAGCTTGTGCCTTGAGGAGATACTAGATAGATGATAAATAGATACGAGATAAAATTGGGAAGATTAACTGCTTATAGAGGACGGTTTCGAAGTGGCTAAATTTGATTGTTTGCAATCGCAAAGTTGGCAATTTCCATTTGCAGTATTTGTGAAGATTGTTTTTATTAATTTTATCCCCATCTGTTTTTTATGACTATGCAACCGAAATATAATTCACTACGGTACAATGTTTTACATAATTGTACTTTTATTTTTTGTTACATAAAGGATATAAGGCTCCAATTAGCGAGGAAAAAAATACGGACATAAAACTGGCTATGCACATCACGATGCACTCTGCGATCCGCTCAATAGACCACCTAGGTGAACTTCTGTCGGATGTAGGGAGTGGAAGTTGTCTTCAAAATCTCCGACTGCACAGGACAAAATGCTCGAGCCTGATTAAAAACGTGATTGCACCAGTTCTCTTAGAAGACATGGTCCGATCTATTGGCGATAAAGGCTACTCGATCATCGTCGATGAAAGTACCGATGTATAAAGGTAACAAAGTATTTGTGCATGTGCATAAAGTATTTCGACACGACGGAGGGCCGTATACTAACGGATTTTTTGGGGATACTCGAAGTGGAGAGAGCGACAGCCGACGACCTATACAAAAGTGTTGTTGAGTATCTAAGAAGCGTTGGGATCCCATTAAAAAACCTGACAGCCATAGGCACAGATGGGGCGAATAATTTATGCGGCCACAGACACTCGTTGTATACACTTCTGAGAGCCGATGTACCAAACCTGAAGCTCATGAAATGCACGTGCCACTCACTCCATCTATGTTCATCGAAAGCGATCGAAGAACTACCTGCCTCTCTCGATTTCCTAGCACGTGAGGTGTTCAATTGGTTCAGCGTCAGCTCGTTGCGCAGAATAAATTACAAGGAATCGTTTGATCTTATCAACTCGGGCAACGTTACTCAGAAGTTACGGCAAATGATACAGCTGTCACAAACGAGATGGCTCGCTTTCCACGACGTCGTAAAACGGTTGCTGGAACAGTGGCTGGAACTCAAAACGCATTTTCAGATCGCATGCGATGCTGAGAGGTGCTACACGGCCAGAATCATTCGTGATATGCTGCAAGATCAAGCGAACAGATTATATCTGGTGTTCCTAAAACCGATATTGTCGGAAGTACAACATCTTAATATATCGTTTCAAAGTGATAAAGTCGACGTCGGAAGCTTGTACGTAGAGATGTCTCTCGTCTTTTTGTCGTTTGCTGGACGAATCTTAAAACCCACATTCTTGAGGGTCCCGCCCGATGGAATTCTCGTGCGACAGGTAATTGAAGCGGTCAACAACGAACTCGCGTTCTTGCCAATATCGGAAATCGACTTCGGCGCTGACTTTACGAAAGAAATCGAGGGAGCAGAAATCCCAACAGCAAAAAAGCTTGAAATCAAGCAACGATGCTTCAATTTTTTGAAAAGACTCTTGACAGAATTGGCCCTGAGACTCAGGGCAAATTTCGAGATTTTTAAAAAAATCAACATGCTAAGTCCGAACCGTTGTATTTCTCAAGTTGTACGAGCGAAATTTAATGACTTGCCGTTGGAAGATTTTTTCGATCCCCACTGCGATATTTCCGTATACAAAAGCCAATGGGAAAAACTCAGTTTCGTCGATTGGAACGAACATTTCAGAGGGGATATTCCTACCAATATTGTCCTCTTCTGGCCTTCTGTATATAGATACACTGACGCTTGCGGCCGTTTCGTTTTTCGAGAATTATCGGAAGCAGTTTTAAAAATGCTTACAATTCCGACGAGCAATGCTGTCGTTGAGCGAGCTTTTTCGTCAATGACGTTAATAAAAACGAGCATTCGCAATAGGCTGAGAACATCGATGCTGCAGTCGCTTCTCAGGATTAGAATTCATTTTCAGAGTCGCGAAAAGTGCTGCAAGTCGTTTAAACCATCCGCGGCAATGCTCGAGCGGTTCAAAACGAGTTTTATGTACGGGCCAGCGACAACAAGCAGAAACGCGCCAAATACCGAAAATGAAGAAACTGACGCAGAAAGTCTGACCGAAATGGTCGATATAATGTCAAACCTCCTGTAATAATGGGAATCGTGCAACTTCCTAAGGGATAACTAGAACCGCGAATATCCACGGCGTGATAGATATCTGGTCAAAAATAATAAAACAATTATTTATATAGTCAGTAGAAAAGTTTCGTTTCACTTAATAAAAAACTGGTCAAACATGAATATTTTTTCTTTTACTTATGTAGTGGTTATTACAATAGTTAGATATTCTTCATACTTTGAGTTTTTATGAAAAATTTGTATCAAAATATGAAATGGTGAGGTTAGGCTATAACGTGAAACTAATATGTTTTTCGAGCGGTTCACACAATAATATCACAAGAAATAGCGACTCGATTAAATTTAAAATTCGTGTGAATCTCGTGTATTTATCCGATGTGAGGTTCAGGTATCATTAACTTAATCTAAATATTGTTGATATATTATCTTTTATAATATTTATTTCCAATAATTTTATTTAAATATGTATGTTTAACGACATTGTATCGACGGTATTTTCGGTTGTCTTTTTCGCTTCTCGAATAATCGTGATAATAATAATAATACTTTTTGTTTTTATCAATTTGGAGGACACGTTTTGAGGATTCGACGCGCCACCTTGCGGCCGTAAAGCGTACGAAGTCGCCACACCGATGAGGACTTGGCTTCCATCTGTCGGCGAATTTTGGCGACTTTACAAATTTCTGGAGCTTGGCGACTTTTGGCGACTTCGGTGACCTCTGGTGGCGACTTGAGGTCCAGAATAACTGGCAACCCTGACTGTGATGCGGTGATGATGGGTTCCTCCGGATTCCTTGACGTGGGGTTACGTAGTGACCAGTGGGTACGGTAGCTCAAGAAAAAAAACCTTTATTAACCTACGATTAATACTAGACGACAATTAATTACTATTCTGACTTCTGGAGGGAGGGTCGGTGGTGGACGACGACAGCTTGGGTTATGGTTGCCGCGACAGCGAAGTAACGGGGTGCGTGAAAAAGCACCACGTTACAATGTATACATCGATGGCCGACCGGATGGAATAAGACCATACGTCCACAGCCGCGACCCTGAGACACTGAAAGACGCCTGGGAGCTCGCAGAGAAAGACGAAAAACGCGTTCGGGCCCGTTCACGACGAAAAACAACACGTCGTTACGGAGAATCAGATACGCGACGCGATCGCTATGGTAATAGATCCTCGGAAAACGAATCGCGCCCCGCCTCGCGGGAAAGAAATTATTCCCCGCGGCGACGCATTCACACCGGGAGCGCAGAACATTTCCTGTGCAAGGAATGCCGAGAATGCGCTTGCCGACCGCGAGAACGCGCATGGCAACCTCGAAATCGAAGCAATAGCGGGTCTCGTGAGAGGTGCCGACGACGGGACGATTCTTACGATCGAAAACGTGACGATTCGTACGACCGACGACGTGACGACTCGTACGATCGACGAAACCCTGGACCGTAAAATCGGAATCTCCCGATCCGTATGATCGACGACCCTCCGAGGGAAAAACCCTCCGATGCCGCGACCCTACCCCTCCTCGTCGCACCGACAATCCATCGATCGAAAAAAATTCTTTGAACGAGAATACGGGTCGCCAGGACGACGCGTCGACGACCTCCGAACCAAAACCGCGTCTCACCCCTGCGACAAAATTCCATTAGTCACGGTGAATTTCCAAAGAATCGCTCGGCATCCTCGAGCAATAATTGAGGCCGAATCAAACGACCTTCGCGTCAAGAAGCCACTATTGCTAGCCGACTCTAGCGCCGTGATAAATATGATAGAGGTGAAGGCACTCCGCGGCGAAATTATGATCGACGAAAACGACCGCGTTAGAGTGCATGGAATTTCCGACGACGAATCATCTATGCTCTTGCTTGCAATCGGAACCGCTCTACTGCAACTCTTTGACCAACCGGTAAAATTTTATGTTTTCCAGCACGAGCTCCCCGTGCTCGGCGTGGGCATACTGGGAGAAGATTATCTCATACAGGAAAAAGCTGAAATATCGTACAATCACGAGGCATTGCTAATTGCTAGTCGGCCTACAAGACCCATACCATTCGTAGCTCGAGAAAAACCTAAGGCCGCACCCGCATACACCTGCGGGATCAAACGAGAAATCGTCGCACCAACACCTGAACCAGCAGCCATAACCGACCGTACGCACGTCATACAAGTCCCCGCACGTACGCGCAAGACTGTTAATCAACGCCAAACCCACTACACTCGACGAAGGGTACCTTCCGCGACTAGAAACACCGGAAGGTATTTTTATCGGAGAAGCAGCGGTTACGAATCGCGAGGGATTATGCTACGTCATGGCAATAAATGCCACGACACAAGATGTCGAAATATCCATGCCCCCACAACAGCTTATACCGTTCGAATACCGGGGGCCACTGGAAGAAATCTCAGATTCGGACTCCCTCGACGAATCAGCAATAGCCGGAATGGATCGGGTGACAGCAGTCCTCACGACACTGGATACCGACCATCTCAGTGACGAAGAAGCCGCACACGTGCGCTCTCTTGTGACAGCATTTCCCGACCGCTTTGCCTTGCCAGGAGATAAGCTAGGACGCTCGAATTTAATGAGATGTACTATTCCAACGGTCGACGATCTCCCGATAAACACCCGACAATATCGCTACCCAGTACTACACAAGGAGGAAATCAACAAACAGGTACGGAAACTCTTAAAAGACGGAAAAATTCAGCCTTCTGTATCCCCATACAACTCCCCACTCTGGATTGTACCGAAAAAGCCGGATGCAAACGGAAACCGAAAATGGAGAGTGGTCATAGATTATCGAGCATTGAACGAGAAAACAATGGCAGACGCATACCCATTACTAAATATCACAGATATCTTGGATCAGCTGGGTGGTGCGAGATATTTTAGCATTTTTGATCTCGCCAGTGGATTCCATCAGATCGAAATGGATCCAAAAGACCGACGAAAAACTGCGTTTTCCACCCCCGATGGCCACTACGAATTCACAGTGCTACCCTTCGGCTTACGCAACGACCCTCAATGAACATGGTCGCCGTGTACGAAACCTATTAACACGCTTGCGGCAAGTAAACCTTACCCTGCAAACAGAAAATTGTCAGTTTCTCCGAATCGACGTGACGTACCTCGGGCACATCATATCGAGCGACGGTGTACGACCCGATCCATCGAGACTTGCAGCGGTGAAAAAGTATCCACCCCCTTCCAACGTCACGGAAGTTCGATAATTTCATGGCTTCGCCAACTATTATCGTCGCTTTATTAAGGATTTAGCTTCAATGGCAAAACCATTGAGCGACCTTGCGAGGAAGGGACGAAAATTCGCATGGACCGAAGAAGAACAGAAAAGCTTCGAAATGCTACGCGACGCACTGTGCGAACAACCAGTTCTCCAGTACCCAGATTTTACACAACCGTTTATTCTCGCTACAGATGCATCTGATGCAGGACTCGGTGCTGTGCTCAGCCAAGTTATTAACGGTGACGAGAGGCCGATCGCATACGCATCGCGCTCACTCAAGCCCGCTGAAACCCGATACCACAGCAACGACAAGGAATGTCTCGCAGCAGTCTGGGCCATCGGATATTTTAACTCGTATCTGTACGGCCGGCCTTTCACACTCGTCACCGACAATCAGGTGCTGACTTGGCTCCACAATATGACGGACCAATCGAACCGTCGCGCCAGGTGGAGAACTAAGGTCGGAAATTACACATTTAACATCAAATATCGACCAGGAAAACTTAATCAAAACGCTGACGCTTCATCACGAAAACGGATACCATATGTCGGGTAGACCGGAGCGATTTCCAAAATTTTGGAAAATCAAAATGATACCCCCCGCAAAAGTTGGATATGGTCTTAAACCTAATTTTAAGATTTTTAAAAAAATTTTATTCCCACCTCTAGGGGTCGCGCAAAGCAGAATAAAAACTTGGGATTTCTTGATTTTGCTGTGTTTTTCATTTTTTTTCAGTGTCCAGTGTCCACAGCTTTTGAATCTATGCACAAATTTACGGTAGCATCTTTGCTACAAAACATTTCCTTATAGCTTTTATGTTTAACGTCCTTATTTATTAACTTTTCACCGTCAATACCGGGGAAATTTAATTTCTCGGAATTTCAAATTTTTTAAATTTTTCTATTCGGCCCGTCTAAAACATTTTTCCTAAGTGAATGCAATAATTGTAAGTCGACCGTCCATAAATTCAAATTCAAATATATGTTAGTAGGCCTTGCATTTTGTGCCATTTTTTAACGCATTGGCCTATCGCTTGGGCCCCGACAGCGCGGGCCAAATAAAACACCGAGCTCGGTCCTGACCCGTGGTGTTTACATTTGACCATATCGAGAAACCACGAGTCTGGCTCGTATTGTTTACATTCGGCCCGATCAACGTACCACAGCGCTCACCCGTGTTTTTGCTTCCTCATAGAGGAAGCTTTGTTTTCGTGAAATTTTTTTTTTTCGAGATGTTCATAAAAACGTGTTCAGTATGTCTCAAAACATCTAAAAAACACATCGAGAAAAAATGTCCGGATGTATGTATGTGTGTGTGTATGTGTGTGTGTGTGTAACATTGGTAGAACGCTCACAACTTGAGAACGGCCCGAGATATCAAGCTGAAATTTGTCACACATGTAAAGGGTTCACGGCGCATAGCACAATTTAATTTTCGGAAAAATCTATCGAGTTCTTTTGTTTTTACGTGATTTTTAAAAAATTCAAAAAAAATATTTCGGTCTCTAGCTCCCACAATTTTAGAGATATCGAGCTCAAATTTAGTATAATGTTGTACGAGTACTGGGGGATGCTCGATACCGAATTTGGAAAAAATCCACGCATTGCTTTCGTTTTAAAGCATTTTTAAGTGTAAAAAAAATGGACTTTACACGCTAGCTGGCGCAATTTCTGAGATATCGGACTCAAATTTGGTACGAAGTTGCGCTATTATCCACAGAGATACCCGATTGATTTTGGGCGAAATCCATCAAGCCATTCATATTTTATGGCGTTTTGAAATTTTTCCAAAAATCATTGTAAGTGCTCTAGCTACCATAATTTTTTAGATATCCGGCTGAAATTTAGTACGAAGTTGCACTATCATCGAAAGAGGTTTCGTATTGAATTTGGGCGAAATCCGTCAAGCCATTCATATTTTATGGCGTTTTGAAATTTTTCCAAAAATCAATGTAAGTGCTCTAGCTACCATAATTTTTGAGATATCCGGCTGAAATTTAGTACGAAGTTGCACTATCATCCAAAGGGATTTCCTATTGAATTTGGATAAAATCTAGCGAGGAGTTCAGATTTTATGCGAATTATAATTTTTCAAATTTCACATGAATTGTCCCATGTATATTGATTTCGACTTACATCACACTCACAAGGAGCCCTCAACGTCACGAAAGTGAACAAGGGTGCAAAGTAGAACCTTGCACATTGCTTCCTCATAGTTTTTTACCGTTTTTAAATTATTGAGATGTAAAGTAGAGACTTGCTTATGGCTTCCTTATCTTCTTACACATTTACCAAAGCTTCCTCTATGAGGAAGCCAAAATTGATCAACACATGGTTCCTTATAGAGGAAGCTTTGGTAAATGTGTAAGAAGATAAGGAAGCCATAAGCAAGGTTCTACTTTACATCTCAATAATTTAAAAACGGTAAAAAACTATGAGGAAGTAATGTGCAAGGTTCTACTTTGCACCCTTGTTTATTTCGTGTCTGTGTTTGGTTCTTTAACGTTTATCTAGTGTTTTATTCCAGGCCATTTTTGCTTCCTCATAGAGGAAGCTTTGTTTTCGTGAAATTTTTTTTTTTTTCGAGATGTTCATGAAAACGTGTTCAGTATGTCTCAAAACACCTAAAAAACACATTTAGAAAAAATGTCCGGATGTATGTGTGTGTGTGTGTGTGTGTGTGTGTGTGTGTGTGTGTGTGTGTGTGTGTGTGTGTGTGTGTGTGTGTGTATGTGTGTGTGTAGTAATGGTTGACCGCTCACAACTTGAGAACGGCTCCAGATATCAAGCTGAAATTTGTCACACATGTGAAGGGTTCACGGCGCATAGCACAATTTAATTTTTGGGAAAATCTATCAAGTTATTTTGTTTTCACAGCATTTTTTCAAAATTCAACAATTATTTTTGGTCTCTAGCTCCCACAATTTTAGAGATATCGAGCTCAAATTCAGTATAATGTTGTACGAGTACAGGGAGATGCTCGATACCGAATTTGGAAAAAATCCACGCATTGCTTTACTTTTAAAGCATTTTTTAATGTGAAAAAAACGATCTTTACACTCTAACTGGAGCAATTTTTGAGATATCGGACTTAAATTTGGTACGAAGTAGCGCAATTATCCAAAGAGAAACCCGATTGAATTTGGGCGAAATCCATCAAGCCATTCATATTTTATGGCGTTTTGAAATTTTTCCAAAAATCAATGTAAGTGCTCTAGCTTCCATAATTTTTGAGATATTCGGCTGGAATTTAGTACGAAGTTGCACTACCATCGAAAGAGGTTTCGTATTGAATTTGGACAAAATCCAACAAGACGTTCAGATTTTATGCCGTTTTGAAATTTTTCCAAAATTCAATGTAAGTGCTCTAGCTTCCATAACTTTCTAGATATCCGGCTGAAATTTAGTACGAAGTTGCACTATCATCCAAAGGGATTTCCTATTGAATTTGGATAAAATCTAACAAGGAGTTCAGATTTTATGCGAATTATAATTTTTCAAATTTCACATGAATTGCCCCATGTATATTGATTTCGACTTACATCATCACATCACACTCACAAGGAGCCCTCAACGTCACGAAAGTGAACAAGGGTGCAAAGTAGAACCTTGCACATTGCTTCCTCATAGTTTTGTACCGTTTTTAAATTATTGAGATGTAAAGTAGAACCTTGCTTATGGCTTCCTTATCTTCTTACACATTTGCCAAAGCTTCCTCTATGAGGAAGCCAAAATTGATCGACACATGGTTCCTTATAGAGGAAGCTTTGGCAAATGTGTAAGAAGATAAGGAAGCCATAAGCAAGGTTCTACTTTACATCTCAATAATTTAAAAACGGTACAAAACTATGAGGAAGCAATGTGCAAGGTTCTACTTTTTATTTTTGTTATAATAAAATAAGTTATTTGGAAAAAAGGTAAGTGGAGTTCGTAAATGTGACATTGCTTACAAAGAATGCAGAATTGGAGACAGTTTAATAAAATTCATTATCTTTTTTTTCATTGGTAAACCAAAGTAAAATGGAAACGCGTTCCAAAAAAAAAGTTTGTCAAATATTCGGAATAGGACGAGCGATGTCGACGCGTTTGTTGCCGACTTACAAAGATGTCGCTCTTCATCTTACTTTCCTGGAAAATGAAGAAACTTCATCGAAAAAACGGATATCACTTGTAGCTGCAAGAGTTATGGAAATTTATGATTCAGCTTCAATTCCCACTGTTGGGAAGTTCTGTGTTGAGGAAAGCATTATTAAATTCAACGAAAGAAGAACTACTCTTCTTAAAACGCCCAAGGGCAGAAGAGTACCCGGAGTTTTTGAGCTTCAAATGGATAAATTGAAAAGCGACGGAGAAAAACAGTTCGATATAGCTGCTTGTAAATGTAATTTGAATGAATTTTGTCGATGCTCTAAAGAAAAAAAAATACCAGCGAAAGAACGTGCCTTTTTGGAAGACCAAAGATCTCGAAGAAAAATGATGATCGGCAATATCGACGTTGCTGAAACCACCAGGCTTCAAGAGTCCCTGAAAAAAAAATTTCAATGCCCTTCATCTTCAAGTACACCTGAAATACCGACCAACGCACAAACAGATATCAACGAAACAGAATATATCTCTTCAGATACCGATGAAGCCATTGTAGCGGAAGCTTCAACAAGATTACTAAAAAAGGATGCCTCCACTGCTGCTCTTGGCCCAAAACCAAAATCTCTTTTTAATGTTACGAAGGTGGCAGACAGATTCAAAATATCAGACAGAGCAACTGCAACACTTGTTACAGCGGCCTTGCAAGATTATGGTGTAATAAATGATACAGATCAGTCAAACATTGTCGATAGAAGTAAGATTCGAAGGGACAGGACAAAATCAAGGTCTCAACAAACAGGTGTGTGCCCACACAGCAAAAAGACGTCCAAAGGACGTCTTTCGGACATCTCGACAGTTGTCTCGTGATGGTATTGGGATGGTCCCATGGGACTCCCATGCGCTTTTATATGTCCGCTACGTTTTACCGGAATGGGACAATCCCACTGACGTCCCTGCGATGTCCAAAGATTTGCTTATATGCATATCCGTAAAAAAACGCTTGCGAAATAATTATTTATTTGTTAAATCAATTTTTTTTTGGCCGAAAGTCGACATATCGTTATATTAATTTAATTATTTGACCAATATGAATTTAAAAAAAAAGTTGTCCGGAAATGCAATGTGCATTTCGGAAAGATGGCACTGCGGGGATTCGAACCTACGACCTGACGGACCGACCTATCTACCTAACTAATAACTACCTAACTTAAACCACTACGCCAATCTGACTATTGAGATTGTACCATTACTTTACGCTCATATAACGCACATCTAACAGGAACACAGAGAGTGTTATTTTCCTCACTCAGTCACTGAAATACTCAAGTATAAGACTTTTCTCCTATAAGACCTCATGTTATAGTCTTACTCGTACCTCCCATAGACGTCCAAGAGAAAGTGCATTAGGATCGTCTACTAACGGTTACGACAGGACATCCTTAAGTCATCCTATATTAATCCCGGGTAGAACAGTGTCTTGCTAGTACCTCCCACAGATGTCTATAAGAGAGTGCAGTGTGATCGTCTACTCATGGTCACGGGAGGATATCCACAAGCCATCCTATATTAATCCCGGGTAGAACAGTGTCCTACTAGTACCTCGAACAGACGTCTATAAGAGAGTGCACAGCGATCGTCTACAAATGGTCACGACAGGACATCCTCAAGCCATCCTATATTAATCCCGGGTAGAACAATTTCTCACTGGCACCTCCCACAGACGTCTATAAGAGAGTGCACAGCGATCGTCTACTAACGGTTACGACAGGACATCCTCAAGCCATCCCATATTAATCCCGGGTAGAACAATGTCTCAGTAGTACCTCCTACAGACGTCTATTGGCGAGTGCATTGAGATCGTCTACTAACGGTTACGACAGGACATCCTCACGCCATCCTATATCAATCCTAGGTAGAACAGTGTCTCACTAGTGCCTCCCACAGACGTCTATAAGCAAGTGCATTGTGATCGTCTACTCATGGTTACGGGAGGATATCCTCAAGCCATCCTATATTAATCCCGGGTAGAACAATGTCTCACTGGCACCTCCCACAGACGTCTATAAGAGAGTGCACAGCGATCGTCTACAAGCGGTCACGACAGGACATCCTCAAGCCATCCTATATTAATTTCGGGTAGAACAATGTCTCACTAGTACCTCCCACAGACGTCTATAGGACGTTCTATCTTGCCGACACCCGAATAGGACTGTATCAGGATGATCCCGAGATCAATTTTGCTGTGTGGGTGCGAACTTGACTATTTTGGTCTTTATTTTGACGGCCGCAAGGACGTTACAAAAAATGCAGGAGGCTTTTCTACCGAAGAACACATTGTCTTGATAACCGAACCCGACTCGCGATACCTAGGGCACGTAACACCACCAAATGGGAAATCAGAAACCATAGCAAATGCAATATTTAATTTTCTTGAAGAATCTGCAGTTTCAACAAATAATTTAATGCTTATTGGCTGCGATGGGACTAACGTTAACACCGGAATAAGAAATGGAATCATCAGAAAAATCGAAATAAAAATTAAACGACCGTTGCAATGGTCTATTTGCTTGCTCCACGCCAACGAATTACCCTTACGACACCTTTTCGAAAAGTTTTATGGAAAAACATCTGGTCCAAACACATATCCTGGTGAAATTGGCAAGGATCTTAAGAACTGCCGGAATCTAACCGTGGCTGATTACAAAGTCATTCAAGTTAACTTACCTGATATCCCTTTACAATGCCTGAGTTCAGACCAAAAATATCTGTATGAAATTTGTAAGGCCATCAGTAATGGTTTGAAAGAAGGATCAATTTTTTCGAGGAATCCTGGAGCAATGGTCCATTCAAGATGGTTGACGACAGCTAATCGAATTCAAAGAGTTTATGTCTCTAAACAAGACCCGGAAGAGCCATTACAACATATAGTTAACTTTATATGCCAAGTTTATGCAGTGATGTGGTTTGAAATTAAATCCAAATCCTCATTTGTCTACGGTGCGAAACATTTTCATGAGGCCATTCGACTGACAAGATATTTGCCAGAAGAGCTGAAAAAGGTAGTAGACCCAGTTTTCGCTCGCAATGGATACTTCGGGCATTGTGAAAATATTTTGGTAGCCATGCTGCTGGACGATCGCCGAAATATTCGAGAACTTGCTGCTCGGCGAATTCTTAAAGCAAGGGCAACAACCAATAATTCCAACATTCCGAGACAGTTTGAAGTCCCAAATTTCAATTTTGAAGCCGCTGAATATTTCGAACTTATTGATTGGAGGCAGATAGAGGAAAATCGTTTGACTGAACCTCCATTGGTAATGGATTTTACGGCAGAAGAGCTTTGGGATATTGTCAGTCAAAACGACAATAACAAATCAAATTTGTTGACAAGTTTCCCATGCCACAGTCAAGCTGTAGAAAGGGCAGTCAAATTGGTCACCGAGGCTTCCCAAACAGTTTGCGGATTCACCAACAGAGACGGGTTGATAAAAAACACATTAATTTCGCGGAAAGAACTACCAAATGTTGAAACCAAAAGAGATTATTTGAAATGAATTATTGAATTCGAAAAATAAAAATTAAAAAAATACGTCAAATGAGAAAATTCAATGTGTTTTTCTATACTTTTTTAATATAATCTGGCTCGTTATTTGTGTTTTTTGCTTGGTTTTTTTAACTAAAAATGGCAATTAGGAAACACTAGGGCTGGTTTTTTATGCAAATAAATTCTTTAACGAGTAAAAAATAATCTACAGAGCCTCTGTAACGTATTTGTGTGATTGGGTCATTTTTCATTTTTTTTTTCAATTTTCAATGCTACTGCGCGACCCCTAGCGGTCATTTCAAATATTTAAAAAAAATCTTAAAATTCATTTTAGGACCCAACGCAACTTTTGCGGGGAGTATGTTCTTTATTTTAACAACTTTATTTTTTTTTCATACAACCGCGCTCCGCTCCAATGTCGGGGTCGTTACTGCATTTCCGGTGTCAAAAGGCGCGAAATTACGCCCCCGCACCGCCAGCGCCACAGCACCACCCCCTTCGGTCCTTCCACGTCCAAAAACCCAAGTGGGGCGTACGAGAATATCGTCGGCACCTAACCCGAACGTCAGCACTATTGCGTCCCGAGTACGACGGCGGGAAGAGATACGCCCGGCGACAAAACAGGTAACATACAAGGAACCCGATACTGACACCACAGGAGACGAGTCATCTACCGAGTATACTCCACCATTGCGTGTCAGCCACCAGAGCATACTACCTACGTCATCAGATGCAATCGAGGAAATCGAAAATAATTCGGATGATGAAGTTTTTGAAAAACCGGAAGTACCAACAACCGATTCACCACCTCGAACGTCAAAAGTAGCCATCATTGAAATTGCACCCCCAGAGTCGAGCGAGAGCGAATCAGAACCACCCACGGACCGAACATTGACACCAGAAAAACCAGAATCATTTATTTCAGCATTGCAACAAAATTCCGACGTTCCGGGTTTTCTCGAGGAACTCCGAAATTCATTCTCTCGATTCGACGAGTCGCTGCATACCCGAACCAACGCTTCGGATACCCCAATAGAAGAGGCAACATCCCCCACCGCAGGAGGCACCGAATCTTCCTCGGATGACCTAGCGGAATTGGTTGGCATCGGCCGGCAATGTTTCGAAGACCTCAGCAAAGTATTGCAGAAATACGAGTCCACAACGATGGCCCAAACAGACCCTGCACCCTTGGTACCCCAGGACCATACAGAACATTCGACCATAATCCCAGTTACCCGAAGATCAACCATCCCAAACCCCCTTCCATCTCGAGGACCAATGGCCAATTCAAGCCCTCGACCCACCACGAACCCAGTCCCTATGGACCTTCCATCCCCAAAAGAAAATAAAACCTCGATCACCGATGAAATACGCAATACCGATGCAGTCAAAATCGACAATAACCTATCGGCCGAAATTCTCTCCGTCCACGAAGACGAGTACCTCAGACGAAGGTCCAGTACAAATTAAATGCAAGAAATCTCTCGTACCGGGCATCTGTATCGTCAAACAAAGTCGCGAGTCCCTGACCTACCACAGAGACAACATTGCACATTTCATAAATGCCGATGGCCAAGTCTCCAACACCATCGGGAAGTTGCTTATCGACCTAGGACGTATCGAAGAAAATGCGCTGAAAACGAGCGGCCTACACACTGGAGACGTCGCCGCTACCCCCAAGGGCCGATTTAAAACCCTTAGCATCGCCATAAAAGAACGATCGTGCGATGCAGCAACACCGGAAAACTTCGTGCTCGGGTTACGAGCCCTTCGCAAGGCCGTCGAACTCTACGGTTTAACCTTCCTGCGAATCTCAAAACGCGGCGACGCCATCGAAAACATTCCATACTACGTCCTTAAAGAAATGTTGGAAACGATTTTCAAAGGACTAACTATCACCATCACAGTATGCAATGGCCTAGTTCAAAATGAACCACCGTTAGACCAACGACCTCACATTCTACAAGAAGCCCACGATAGCACGAACGGCGGTCACAAAGGCATGGTGAAAACGTACCCACGTTTAAGGGAAAGATTCCAATGGAGGGGAATGAAACAGGAAATAGAAGAATACGTACGCAAATGCCAAATTTGCCAGCAGCGGAAACTAGACCGCATCAAGACACGTCAACCAATGCAGATAACCAACACCCCCTCCGATATCTTTGAAAAAATCGCAGTCGATGCGGTCGGCCCTCTGGACATAACCCCCAATGGGAATAAATATATCCTCACCATGCAGGATAATTTCTCAAAATTTTGTGCGGCAGTTCCAGTACCAAATATTAAAGCCGAAACCGTCGCGCTGGCATTCTCAAAACATTAGATCTCCCTGCACGGAGCCCCAAAATCCATCCTCTCGGACCGTGGCGCATGCTTTACTAGTAAATTATTTCAGCAACTCGCAGATATATTTGAAGTCAAAACTGTCACGACCTCCGCGTACCGACCACAATTGTTATATCCCGATACGGATATGCATAGTAACAAAGTCAGATCTCCGCGAATCGCCGAACTCAGGTTAACGACATTGCAGGTTAACGACATCGCGGGTTAACAACCGCACGGGTTAGCGAACCCGCAAGACATCGCAAAAACCAAAAAGTCGGTGCATCGCGACAAACATTCCGCAATTGCCACCGCCAAAACTGCAAGACCGGAAATGCTGACACACAGCGTCATCGGAAAAGAGACAGAGCAAAGCAATTATTGCATTAAATCAATCGATCGGTGTCCTCTTGGTAACCCAAGTAGTTACCGATCATCAGTCTTTCATCAGCTCCCGAACTCGTCGATACTCACACCCCGAGTGTCGTCCGGAGTCTTTGCTGCGTCTCTTTGCCGATAGTTAGTGTGTGTCTTCGGCCCTTTTGGCCAAGCCTTCCCACCCGAGGGAACGGGAAGTCATCGAGGTGAGCGCGCTTATAATTCTATCGCGAGTGAACGGCATCGGTGGCCGAAAGAACTCAAACCACCTCTAGTTTTATCAGTTTTTGTACAACAATTGGAACCTCTGTGAAAAGTGTTCCAATCGTTAATTAGAATCAGGACTCAGTTTCCGACAGTAGTTTAACCTCAGTGAAAAGTGTTTCACTGCTCTACGAAACCAATAACCATCTCCAACCAACCTTCAATCAATTAAACCAACAACTCGAACCATTGTCTACCGATACACAACGATCTCATTGTAAGTAATCTAAGATATTTATAATAATTCATGTATCCTCATAATTCATTCTTCTGAATAAAACCGATCTAACTGAAGCAGATACGCCAAGCGTTTTAATGGTATTCCAAAAAAAAAAAATATTTATTTAAAAGCCCTTCATACAATTCAGGGCTTAACACAATCAAACGGTTCGCTGGAACGAAGTCACATAGTACTCGCTGAATACATTAAAGCATTCTCATCCCGATTCGACGATTGGGATGAGCTACTACCATTCGCGATGCTAGCCTACAACACATCCGTACATTCGGGAACAAATTTCAGCCCTTTCGAACTCATGTACGGAAAGACAGCTCGCACAATGTCAGCGTTCCCAACAGCCGAAAAAGTAGAAACATATGGCAAGTATATGACTGATCTCGCGACTCGATTGGACGAGATACGTCGCACAGCAGCAGACAGCCTCGTCTCAACAAAAAACCGATCAAAAGAACGCTATGATCGCGACTCCCACCCCGTGGACTTCCATGCCGGAGACGATATTTACGTACTCCAAGACCCTAAGAAAGGAAAATTCAGCCCTCAGTACCATGGATCCTACGAGATCGGAGAAGTCACGGAAAAGGGAAATGTAACCAATTACAACCGCCGGGGCACCCTCGGGACAAAGCACCTTAACAAAATAAAATTAGCAAATGAACCACAGACAAGAATATACTACACATGTTATATTTGATCTAAATCGAGGGTGACAAGCGCATCAAACTATTCGATACCATTTCAATTATGCAACAAGATTAAATTAATTGAAATTTTTCTTTTAGAACGCAATTCTTAAAAAAAAAAAAATCACACATCCACGAATATGAGATACGGTTGGAATACACTGCAAAGGAATGGCCGACGTTTAAGTCAAACGGCGTAATTGAAACCATTCGCGCTTCACATATCCACTAACACACACCTCTCACTCTCTTCATCCGCCGCTCCCCATACGCGATATGGGACACACACAAACATACAGCGAAACGAAAGACACAAAGAGGAGAATGAGAACGAAGAAGAAGATATGCAGTTCTCTCTCTCTCTCTCTCTCTCTCTCTCTCTCCCTCTCTCTCTCTCTCTCTCTCTCTCTCTCTCTCTCTCTCTCCCTCTCTCTCTCTGTAAGTAGGAACGTCTGTCATTTTTACCCTCCTCGCTTTTTTTTGAGATACTTTCTGCCGCCAGTTGCCTGCGGGCGTCTTTTGTTTCAGAAAGTAGCAAGCCAAAAAGTGCTACCGCGACGAATGATTGGTCTATCAAAATTCAAAGTGGTTGCACTGTAATCATCAAAACAAAATCAAGGATCGATCATAACCTCACTTTCATCCGCGAAGATCGAGGTGACAAGGGCCCCCCAGCGCATGCGCGTCATCCTGAAAAGCGACCGTTAACTATCGGATCATACGAACGCTATCGACTCAGGTCAACGTCCTCACGCACACCGACAACTGACGCGGAAGCACCGTGCGCGACTGATCACCGATTCGCACTACAACTGCGCACTGAATCTCACGCGTGCCACCGACACCGACGCCCCACCACTCAGCTTGTTGTCTTCGCGCACTAGTAACGTGCTCTACCAATACATACGATACCTATGTCATCGACAATCTGTAAGAAGTGTGGTAAAGCTATAGCCGGTGAGTACACAACTTGTCCGACGTGCGAAACGTCTTACCATCCGGGCTGTGGGAGAGCGTACACCCAATATAAAACTGCACGTGATTGTTGCGTTAAGCACATATTGACAATGTCTGGTCCATCAGATAAAATCCCCCCGAGCCCAGGGTCTTTGAATCTATCAACCCCGTTATCCATAACGCTTGGGACCTCATCTCCAATAGCCCATATTCACGACACTCACATCTCTCGGTCTTCTCCTTCTGCGGGAAATGCGCGCGCACAGGATGACGTCATCACAAGTGCTCAGTTGAGCGCTATGTTCGCGACTCTTAATACATTTATCGAGAATCAGAATATCACAAACAGAGATAAAAAAAATAATGAATGCCGAAATATCTACTGCGCTTCGTCAAATCCCCGAAATCGCCCGGAAAGTAGAAGATTATGGAAAACGTATCGCCTAGCTCGAACAACAACTTAATAATCCCGAGCGTTTATCACCGTCGTTGCCAGCTGTCACATCTATCGAGTCTGTTACGCCCCTCCCTCCGAACGAACTTATTATCGCAGGTGTACCGCACGACATAGGACACACGCCGGATAGTATTGCCGACAAAGTCCTCGTCGCACTGGGTATTGGCAACCTAAAATCCGACATTTTATCCGTGCGACAAATGAAAAGCAAGTCAGCACAACCCGCAAATCTCGCTGCATCGACCGGCACATCGACGCAAGAAAGATCGAATTCTAAGAGTACTTGCTCTTACATAGTTCAATTGAAATCGCCGCACGTTTGTGAATTTATTATTGATAAGAAAAGAGAGAAGAAAAATTTATCGGTGAATGAGGTTTTCACGGTAGACAAACCAGGGCTTGTTTACGTCAATGAAATGCTACCGTCATCTGTGTAAAAATTATATCGTAGCACGAAATCGAGAGCCGCAGCGACGGCTCATAAATATGTCTGGGTGAGAGCTGGACAAATTCACGTACGACGTGATAATGGTCATCCGACCATAAACATTACTTCGAATGCTGATCTCGAAAAGCTCAAGTGACGCTCATTGAACGCCGATACAAAAAAAATAAAATCGAATAATACAACCGATCGTCGAAACGTCGTAAATATTGCTCATTTTAACGCGAATTCGCTTCTCGGTCACATAGATCTAATTCGGCTGCACTTCGTGAACAAATTATTCGATATCATAGCTATATCAGAATCGTGGCTACATGAAAACATCACGGATGACATGGTGTCCATCGCCGGGTATTTTCTAATTAGGAACGATCGGACAGGTAAAATGGGTGGAGGCGTAGCTATTTACATTATTAACAAGCTCAAAGCGCGTATACTCGCAATGTCGCCGAGCCCTTTCTCAAACTCGCCGGAATTCATTATTCTTGAGATACGCAGCTCGGACGGTCAACCTTTGCTATTCTCATCAATCTATAGACGACCGAAAGGCTTGATGCTGAATGATTTTATTCAAACTTATAATCAGTTTTCGCATGCCTATCGAGATATAATCATAACGGGTGACCTAAATTGTAACCTTTTACGTGATTATCACGAATCTCAATACCTCACAGAAACAACATCAGCCTTGGCATTATCAATTCTGCCGTCTGAGGCCACTTTTCACACCGCAACAAGTAATTCCCGACTGGATTTATTCATAGTCGATAGCATTGAGAAAGTAGTTAGCTTCGAAAAATCAAGCGAACCGTTCATCGCTGGGCACGACCTTCTCGAGCTTAAATACAATTCTCTTGTCACGAAGCAAGAAGCAAAAAAAATCACTAAACGCAGTTATGGCAATATTGACGCGGCCGCTTTCGCAGTCACTGCCAGAAACAAGTTTGAAAATTCCACAAGCGAGATTAATGTATTCGCAACAGGCTCGAGCATCGACGAGCTTAACAACTTAATCGTAAATGTCATCAAAGACACCCTCGACACTCATGCGCCCGTTCGCTCAGTCATTATCAGAAAACCGCCAGCTCCTTGGGTCACCGAGGAAATTAATAACAACATACGTCGCCGTGCAGCTTTATATAAACATGCGAGACGCTCGGGTTGTCTCCTCGACTTCGAAGTTTATAAAAATTTCCGCAATGAATTGACAAGCATAATTAAGCAGACAAGAGAAAACTATCAGAGGGACAGGCTAGCGAGGGTATCTGACCCTCGAAAAATGTGGAAAGAACTAACTACTCTTGGACTAGTGCGACCCAGCTACGCAGACCCACTCTTCTTTACTTCCAAAGAGCTAAATTCGTACTACGTGTCCATTTCTCTCTCATCGCCGCCTTGCACTAGCGAAGATCTTAAAATTATTCTATCACAGCCTTCAAGTAATGGTCCATCGTTCTCACTTGAGCAAGCTACTTCAACCGAAATTATCAAACTCCTCGATACTTTACCGGTCAAATCGTTCTCAGCAGGAACCGATGGCGTAACTCTTCAGGCCCTGAAACTCGCTGCGTCCTCCGCTGCCAGACATTTGGCTGAATTATTCAACTTAAGCATCGATTACGCGTACTACCCGACTTCCTGGAAAGAAGCGCTCATCAGGCCTCTAGCGAAAGTGCCCACGCCCCGTACGCTATCCGATACTCGGCCTATATCTAACTTAAATGAGATGTCCAAGTTATTTGAGCGTATCGTCCTCAAACAACTATCTAGCTTCTTACATTCGAATCACATACTTGATCCCAGACAATCAGGTTATAGAACCAACTTTAGCACGCAAACAGCTCTGCTCCGCATAGGTGATGATGCACGAAAAGCGGTGGACGAACGGTGTATGACTATTCTAATAATGTTCGATTTCAGTAAGGCATTCGATACAGTCTGCCATAAATTATTCGTGTCGAAGCTACGCAAGATAGGTTTATCAACGCAAACTGTAAAATGGTTCCACTCGTACCTCACTGGTAGAACACAGGCAGTTGATAGTAGTAATCAAACTCGGTCACAGTGGAGGAGAACAACTTCAGGTGTTCCTCAAGGGTCGGTCCTAGGTCCGTTGCTATTTTCAATTTTCATCAACGATATCTCGTCTTGTCTCTCACACTCAAACCACATGATATTTGCCGACGACACCCAAATATATTTAAAATGTCCACCCAACCAAATTAACGCCGGCCTCAGTAAAATAGGAGCTGATGCTCGAGCCGTCTTTGAGTATGCGACGACAAACAAACTCACGCTGAACTCATCAAAATCTAAAATCATGATCCTAGGCAGCAACTCATACGTTAGATCACTCGATTATGAATCTTTACCGCCAATCATTGTGGATAGAATCCCGATTCCAGTGGTGAACTCCGCTAAGAATCTTGGTGTGATGATCCAATCGAATTTGGGATGGCATAGCCACATCGCTGCTATTGCCCAAAAGATTAATCGAACACTCCACAAACTCAAATATAACAAAAGCTCGTTGTCACAAGATCTGCGTTCTCTTCTAGTTAGCACGCTAGTCATCCCACATATAGACTACTGCTGCTTGGTGTATAGAGATCTGACTGGCGAATTAGAAACACGATTGCAGCGACTGATGAACCTAGGTATAAGATTTATATTTAACCTCAGGAGAGACGAGCACATTACACCGTATAGGCTAAGACTTAATTGGTTATCGTTGAAGAGTCGAAGGATGTATTTCTTAGGAATTCAGACTTACAGAATAGTAAACTCGGACGCACCCTCTTACCTAAATGAACTATTCACCAGACTAGACCCAGAACAAACGCGGGCTACTCGGCAATCAACTCCGTCAATGATATTTAAAATACCTAATCCTCGCACGGAAATATATCGCGAATCGTTCCACCTCGCAGCTGTAAACCTCTAGCATTCGCTTCCACCACAAATCACTACTGCGACGTCATTACCCGTCTTCAAGAATTTACTATTTGAGCACCTCAAATTGGAGGAAGCGAGCGCCAATTAAAACAAGCTCGCCACTCGATAACACCTACGCTAGTCCCGCGCTTTGAAGCGCCTCTCTAGGTCAAGCTAGAATTAAGATAAACTAAGCGAATACTAATTTTGCTTCCTCATAGAAGAAGCTTTGTTTTCGTGAAATTTTTTTTTCGAGATGTTCATGAAAACGTGTTCAGTATGTCTCAAAACACCTAAAAAACACATTTAGAAAAAATGCCCGGATGTATGTGTGTGTGTGTGTGTATGTGTGTGTGTAGTAATGGTTGACCGCTCACAACTTGAGAACGGCTCGAGATATCAAGCTGAAATTTGTCACACATGTAAAGGGTTCACGGCGCATAGCACAATTCAATTTTTAGAAAAATCTATCAAGTTATTTTGTTTTTACAGCATTTTTTAAAAATTCAAAAAATTATTTTTGGTCTCTAGCTCCCACAATTTTAGAGATATCGAGCTCGAATTCAGTATAATGTTGTACGAGTACAGGGAGATGCTCGATACCGAATTTTGAAAAAATCCACGCATTGCTTTTCTTTTAAAGCATTTTTAAATGTGAAAATAACGATCTTTACACTCTAACTGGAGCAATTTTTGAGATATCGGACTTGAATTCGGTACGAAGTCGCGCAATTATCCAAAGAGAAACCCGATTGAATTTGGGCGAAATCCATCAAGCCATTCATATTTTATGGCGTTTTGAAATTTTTCCAAAATTCAATGTAACTGCTCTAGCTTCCATAATTTTTGAGATATCTGGCTGGAATTTAGTACGAAGTTGCACTACCATCGAAAGAGGTTTCGTATTGAATTTGGACAAAATCCAACAAGACGTTCAGATTTTATGGCGTTTTGAAATTTTTCCAAAATTCAATGTAAGTGCTCTAGCTTCCATAATTTTCTAGATATCCGGCTGAAATTTAGTACGAAGTTGCACTATCATCGAAAGAGATTTCCTATTGAATTCGAACAAAATCTAACAAGGAGTTCAGATTTTATAAGAATTATAATTTTTCAAATTTCACATGAATTGCCCCATGTATATCCATTTCGACTTACATCATCACATCACACTCACAAGGATCCCTCAACGTCACAAAAGTAAACAAGGGTGCAAAGTAGAACCTTGCACATTGCTTCCTCATAGTTTTGTACCGTTTTCAAATTATTGAGATGTAAAGTAGAACCTTGCTCATGGCTTCTTTATTTAAATTATTAAGATGTAAAGTAGAACCTTGCTCATGGCTTCATCATCTTCTTACACATTTGCCAAAGCTTCCTCTATGAGGAAGCCACAATTGATCGACACATGGTTCCTCATAGAAGAAGCTTTGGCATATGTGTAAGAAGATGATGAAGCCATGAGCAAGGTTCTACTTTACATCTTAATAATTTAAATAAAGAAGCCATGAGCAAGGTTCTACTTTACATCTCAATAATTTGAAAACGGTACAAAACTATGAGGAAGCAATGTGCAAGGTTCTACTTTTTTTACACCCGTATCATGCTTTCTATGTACATTGTGTATCCACAAAACTGTCATGCTTTTGTAGTCACGTAGTTCTTATGCTTTTATTATCTTCTTTTTCTTTTGTATTTTGCGCCATACATCTTACTCATCTACATATGTAACTTGCGATCTAGATCTTAAGTCTATTCACGTAACACGATTCTTTGTAAATATCTTGTTTATGCACCTATATATAATTCATTGTAAATATATAAGTGCAATATCTCGCTCAAATTTGCCCCACAGTTTATCTAGGGCATAATAAACAGGCATCAATCAATCAATCAATCTCTCTCTCTCCCTCTCTCGCTTTCTCTCTCTTTCTCTCGTAGGCACAACTGCATGAATGAATCCCCTTTGCTCACGTCTTACCCGCACCACCACTACTTCGCTCTGGTCGTACTAAATAAATATTCTATATATATATATATATATATATATTATTAAGGATTCAGGAAATGAGTCGGTTCTCACGATGGATTACAGCGATTATTAAGGACTATCAGTCTTGTTTTATTAAAGCGAGGAGAACGGTTGAGTATAAAAGGTAAGTATATATATGTAAGCAAGATGGCGATTCTCACAGGCTGGGTAACCTAGTGGAACAAAAAATATAGCACGTCTGCTCGTGGCGGAGGGGTACCAGAAACAACCGCCAGATGGGGCTAGTGTATGACTAGCGGACTTTCGAATAGTCTATTGCACTTAACACTCCCACTTGGACGTTTCCGAAAGTCCCCCTTTTTTATTTTCTTCTATTAGGTCAAACTCGGTTTGTCCACGACGCGCAGCATATCCCTCTGATGTTGAAACGTGTTTCTTGTTAGCGGCTTGGTGAGGATGTCCGCTTGTTGTTCGCGTGTTGGAACGTATTCCAAAGCGAACTCCCCCGATGCGTACATCTCGCGAATGAAATGGTATTTCACGTCGATGTGTTTGCTTATTTTGTGGAATTCTGGGTTTTTTATCAGCCGGAGAGCGCTCTGATTATCAATATAGAGCGTCGTCCGTTGTGGTGTTGGCGTCAGGGAACAGAGCAATCTTTTTACCCAGATCAGTTCTTTCACGGCTTGGCAGGCTGCAACGTACTCCGCCTCCGTTGTCGATAACGTCACCGACTTTTGACGTTGCGACTTCCAGGTTATTGTCGATGATCCTAGTTTCAGCGCATATCCCGAAGTCGATCTCCTGGTCTCCGTGTCACCGGCATAATCAGCGTCGCTGTAGGCCAGGATTTGCTCGTCGCTCCCACCGTCGAAGTATAGTCCGTAGCGTGGTGTACCTTTGAGATACTTGAAGATTCGTTTCACGGCGTTCCAGTGGGCTTTTGTGGGTTGCTCGAGGAATTGGCTGGCCTTATTCACCGCGTAAGTGATGTCCGGTCTCGTGGCAACAGACAGGTACATTAGGCTGCCGATCGCCTGCCTGTAGGGTGCGTTTACGGCTTCCTTGCTGTCTGAGTGTGTTGCGTCGACTGTCTCGTGGTGCTTGTCCGCTGGTATGGTCACTGAGTTTGCATCCTGCATCCGGAACTGCCCCAGAACTCGGTTGGTGTATGCCTCCTGATGGAGAAACATTGCACCATCCGATAGTCTCTCGATCTGCAGTCCGAGGAACGTGTTCGCCTCGTCGATAGTGACCTCGAATTCCTTTTGTAATTCCTGTAACAGAGAATCTATTTTCTTTTTGTCCGCCGAAGCGATTAGCCCGTCGTCGATATAAATCGCGAGAATTAATCGCGAGCCGTCTTTCCCTGACGTAAAAACACATGGGTCGGCTTCGGTGGCTTTCAGCTCGAATTTGCTGAGTGATTCGGTGAATCTTCGGTTCCAGCAGCGTGAGGCTTGCTTTAACCCGTACAAACTGCGCTTCAGTTCGCACACGCGATCTGTTCCGTCTTCATATCCCTTGGGCTGCTGCATGTAAATTGTTTCGTCCAGATTACCGTATAAGAACGCGGTCTTGATGTCAAATTGTCGCAATTCCATCCTCCAGCAAGCTGCAACCGCGAGGATACCTCTGATTGAATCGAATCGGACTACGGGGCTAAACGTTTCTTGATAATCGATCCCGTGCTGCTGGGTGAAGCCTCTTGCCACCAGACGTGCCTTGAAACGCAGATTGCTTCCGTTTGCGTTTCTCTTGACTTTGAAAGTCCATCGATTGTCGATAAGCTTTTGGCTGCTCGGGGGATGAGTGAGGATCCACGTTTGGTTCTGTTCGTGTGACTTCATTTCGTCTTCCATGGCGTGTTTCCACGACGCGGCGTCTTCGCAGCTCACGGCTTCCTCGTATGTGCAGGGTTCTTCTATTTCAGGTACGAGACTGACGTTCAGCTGGGCATCCGCGTATCTCGCAGGCATCTGAATCGTGTTTCTGTCTCGTAGGTGGTATCGTGCACGATGTTCCTCGGCAGCATCATTTTGTTCTTGAACAGCCTCTTGTCCGTGTTGTGTCTTCTCTTCGCCGGGGACCGACTCTTCTTCGTCATGCTCGCAAAATTCCATGTCGATCGGTGCTGCTAGATTCCTCGGTGTCTTCTCTTCCCTAGGTATCTCGAGGAGGGTGTAGCCGTCGTCGACTTTTTCTTCGATGTCTCGTCGTCCGGAGAATTTTACATCTCTGCAGACTCGAACCCGATTTTGTTGTTGGAACCAGACGCGATATCCTTTTGCCTCCTCGTCGAATCCAACCAGCAAACCCCGTTCGGCCTTTGGATCCAATTTGCGCCTTTTTTCTTTGGGAATATGCGTAAATACTTCCTCTCCGAAAACTCGCAGATAACGAACGTCGGGAGGTTTCCCGTGCCACAGCTCGTAGGGTGTGACTTCTTTTAGGGGACTCGGTCCCGTCCTGTTTAAAACGTGCACGGCTGTGTTAACTGCCTCTGCCCACAATTTTGTATCGAGCTTCTTGGCGAACAGCAGTGTCCTCGCTGCTTCGACGACCGTTCGGTTTTCCCGTTCAGCCGCTCCGTTTTGCTCTGGGCTGTAGGGGACTGTCTTTTCGTGTCGAACACCGAGGTTGTTTGTGAGTTCTCGTATCTCCGAGTTAATAAATTCAAGCCCATTGTCCGTTCTCAGGGTTTTGACTCCACGTGGCAGAATTTTCTCGCACCGTTTCAAGAAATCATGAAGAAAGATCTTGACCTCGGATTTTTGTTTCAGAAAAAACACCGTCCTCATGTGCGAAAAGTCGTCCTTCAGCAAGAGAAAATATCGCGAGCCTCCGATCGAGTTTTCTTGCATTGGGCCGCACACGTCTGCATGCACAAGCTCTCCGGGTTCGCTTGCTTTTGTTGTGCTCCTTGGAAACGGATTGCGGTGCATTTTCCCAGCGACGCACGATTCGCAAAAGAAATCTTTATCGATTGACGTTTCAACGTTGATGCTCTTCAAAAAGTTCTTGACGTGCCTCACGTTCTGATGTGCCATTCGCTCGTGCCAGTCACGAAACGAACACACTGCGGCATGTGCCTCGACGTTATTTTCTTCGGAGACGATTCTCAATTTCATACGATAAAGTTTACCGTATCGCTCTTCTGTCAGAATCGTTCTGCCGTTCCTTTTGCTTCCTCATAGAGGAAGCTTTGTTTTCGTGAAATTTTTTTTTTTCGAGATGTTCATGAAAACGTGTTCAGTATGTCTCAAAACACCTAAAAAACACATTTAGAAAAAATGTCCGGATGTATGTATGTATGTGTGTGTGTGTGTGTGTGTGTGTGTGTAGTAACGGTTGACCACTCACAACTTGAGAACGGCTCGAGATATCAAGCTGAAATTTGTCACACATGTGAAGGGTTCACAGCGCATAGCACAATTTAATTTTTGGAAAAATCTATCAAGTTATTGTGTTTTCACAGCATTTTTTCAAAATTCAAAAAATTATTTTTGGTCTCTAGCTCCCACAATTTAAGAGATATCGAGCTCAAATTCAGTATAATGTTGTACGAGTACAGGGAGATGCTCGATACCGAATTTGGAAAAAATCCACGCATTGCTTTACTTTTAAACCAATTTTTAATGTGAAAAAAACGATCTTTACACTCTAACTGGAGCAATTTTTGAGATATTGGACTTAAATTTGGTACGAAGTTGCGCAATTATCCAAAGAGAAACCCGATTGAATTTGGGCGAAATCCATCAAGCCATTCATATTTTATGGCGTTTTGAAATTTTTCCAAAAATCAATGTAACTGCTCTAGCTTCCATAATTTTTGAGATATCTGGCTGGAATTTAGTACGAAGTTGCACTACCATCGAAAGAGGTTTCGTATTGAATTTGGACAAAATCCAACAAGACGTTCAGATTTTATGGCGTTTTGAAATTTTTCCAAAATTCAATGTTAAGTGCTCTAGCTTCCATAATTTTCTAGATATCCGGCTGAAATTTAGTACGAAGTTGCACTATCATCCAAAGGGATTTCCTATTGAATTTGGATAAAATCTAACACGGAGTTCAGATTTTATGCGAATTATAATTTTTCAAATTTCACATGAATTGCCCCATGTATATTGATTTCGACTTACATCACACTCACAAGGAGCCCTCAACGTCACGAAAGTGAACATGGGTGCAAAGTAGAACCTTGCACATTGCTTCCTCATAGTTTTGTACCGTTTTTAAATTATTGAGATGTAAAGTAGAACCTTGCTTATGGCTTCCTTATCTTCTTACACATTTGCCAAAGCTTCCTCTATGAGGAAGCCAAAATTGATCGACACATGGTTCCTTATAGAGGAAGCTTTGGCAAATGTGTAAGAAGATAAGGAAGCCATAAGCAAGGTTCTACTTTACATCTCAATAATTTAAAAACGGTACAAAACTATGAGGAAGCAATGTGCAAGGTTCTACTTTTTTAATACGCATTTCTTGTCGTCGGATCGTAGCTCGAAACCTTTGTCCAACGCAGCTCCCACCGAGAAGAGGTTGTATTTCAGCTGAGGTACGAATAACACATCGGATAAATGTTTTTCGTTCCAGGTACGACCGTCGAAAGCAAGGACGTTGATGTCGCCTTTTCCTGTGGCAGAAATGTATTTTCCGTCGCCAATTCTCACCGGTATCTCCTTATCGAGGGCCTTGAAGTTGATGAACCAGCCTCGCTGCGTGGACATATGATCGCTGGCCCCTGAATCCAAACACCACGTGGTCTCGTACTCGCCTTCTTCCGTCGAGGATGCCAGAGTTTCTACGATGAGTGCGTCTCCCTTCGGCTTGCTGCTGCGTTGCTCTCCGGTTGCACTTTTCGTCCTGTTCGGGCATTCTCTTGCCCAGTGTCCAGACTTGTCGCAGATGTGACACTTACCTGGCCTCGAGACGCCTCGTCCTCGCGCTCTGCCTCTGCCTCGACCTGGTTTTCTCTGAACGTGGCTCGTGGCTAGAGCGCTACTCTCCGAAGCCTCTGTAACGCTGTTCCTCATCTCTTCGATGGAAAGCCTGGCGGTGAGATTTGCAAGGGTTCGCTCTGCTTGGGCTGCCGACTCCCACGCACTGACAAAGTGATCGTAGCTGCGTGGCAGCGTCATTAAGATTTTGGTGATGATCATGGTATCGGACACTTTCTCACCCATGACGTCGAGCTTGTGTGCGATGTCCTCCAGTTTTGCGATATGCGACGAGATGCTATCCCCAGGTCCCATTGTGGCACTGTACCACATCTGTTGAAGCATGTGAATGCTAGCTTCAGATTTCAGCTCGTACACTGACCTCAGTTTTGTCCACATCTCCGCAGCACTTTCCAGATTGATGATGTGTAGAAGTGCTTGAGGTCCGACTGTCGTGCCGATGAGTTTCTGCCCGATGCGATCAGCTTTCTCCCACTCGGCAAGCTTTGTCTCGTAAGCAGTCACGGCTGCTGCGTCTGAGTTTGGTATTTCCACGGGTCTTGTCGTCTCCCCGTTCACCACTTTCCACGTGCCACTGGCGTTTAATGTAACGCGGATTTGAAACTTCCACGTAGCCCAGTTTTCAGCCCCTTTCAAGTGTGTGATTTTCACGAGCTCGTTCTCCATTTTTGCACACCTCACTTTTGCACGTGGCGGGAGGTTATGTTTTTGGACGCTTGGCCGATCTGTCGTGTTTTCTTGCGCGGGCACTGCAAGACTCAAAAATAATCACTGCCCGATGCTCCTGGGCCCATAACCTATTAAGGATTCAGGAAATGAGTCGGTTCTCACGATGGATTACAGCGATTATTAAGGACTATCAGTCTTGTTTTATTAAAGCGAGGAGAACGGTTGAGTATAAAAGGTAAGTATATATATGTAAGCAAGATGGCGATTCTCACAGGCTGGGTAACCTAGTGGAACAAAAAATATAGCACGTCTGCTCGTGGCGGAGGGGTACCAGAAACAACCGCCAGATGGGGCTAGTGTATGACTAGCGGACTTTCGAATAGTCTATTGCACTTAACATATATATATATTTGTCTTTTTTTATTTTCTTTTTAAATGTTTTTTTTTCTCGCACATATATACAACTAAACCGTGCGATGAGCACATATTTTGCTTGTATCATTTCAGAAAAAAAAGGAATAAGCTTGCGAAAAATAAAAATGGCTGGACCAAAAAACGTCACCACGGTGGCTATCATCCTTACCCTCGCTACCATAACATGGGCAGCATACGAAATCGTACCGACACCTCACCATCCTGGACTCATGTACGAGCGGCTACCGGACATCCGAATCACCACCACGGACTGGAAAATCGTCACATACCTCGACGTCGACTGGCTCCTATCACGACAACCGTGGGAAGCCAGAAAAATGAAAGAAATCTTTATAGGATGTCGGGCACACCTGGGCTCAGCTCAATGCAACACGCTACTCCCAGAGGCCAAATTTTACGACCGACATCTAAAAATCGAAGCCCTTCAAATACAAATCAAGACGCTCACAGCACCGATAGAACCGATAAAAAGGAAAACCCGGTACACGACACGTGGAGCACCACTCGCGTTCATCGGCACAATATCGAACGCTCTCTTCGGTACCCTATCGGAAGCAGACGCCGATCGATACGAGCAAGAAATAACGACGCTTGAAAAGAACGGCCAAGAGTTAACCCACCTTGTCCGAAACGCGACGCACATCATCCGTGGAGCAATTAACAACATTGACACACACACGCGCGCCCTGGAAAGCGATTTCGAAAATCTAAAACGAGCCACACTGGATGTACAAAAAATCCTACACCGGGAAGTCGAAACAATTCACCAGCTGAATTATACAACCCATCTGCTATGCCTCACAACCAACAATATAATTGATACAGCAGACAACTACATAAACACCCTCCAACGATTCGCAGACGCCATCCGAGACATACGACGAGGCATTTTGCCCCCGGAAATACTATCCGTCGAACAACTGATGACTGCCGCACGCCACATACAGGAAAGCGCTATCACCAGGCAGAATGGACGTATCTCGAACACACACACGGATGGCTATATTCACTCAGCACACCAGTACAACTACAAATAGAATGCCGAAACGGAACACATGCAACGGTCATCCTACAAGATACCGGAATTATACAACTACACCCAGGTTGCACCGGTTATGCCCCACACATCACACTACCCCCGAAAAACATAATTCCAAGCTCCATTGATAGTATCCACTGGCCTTTGACCATCCTAAATATCAGCGACCTGTCAACACCGATCGCCGACGCTTACAACGAAAATATGGACCCATTACTGCTGGCTCAGCAACCTTCAAGAGAATCCGAGCCAATAACACAATCTTATACGAGTCTATCCGCCATCGAGGCCCAACTAAATTTTTCGGAAAAGAAAGAAAATAAAATTAAGTGGTACAAAAGGACAAAAACGTGGGCATTCAGTGGCCTCGGAGCATCGATAGTAACGATGATCGGTTTGGCAATGTTTTGTCTTCGCAACAAGCTACCGGGTATCCTTCTCAGTTGCTGCTGCTCGCAACGTCGACAACCCCGGAAACTCGAACCGGAGCGAGTCGAAGCTCGACGGGTATGCCTCATCACCACGTCGCAAGCAGAAGAAAAGCCGACCACGGAACCTCGCAGCAGAGATCCAATTCCAACCGATCGCCGACCAGAAGCAGCCTCACTCGTCCATTGAAGAATGAAAAGCAACCAACAATCCGACTGACGGTACCGTAAACAACGAGCGAAATAAGATAACCTAAAAAATATATATATATATATATATATATATATGCATATATATATATATATAATAATAATATTAATAATATGATATATTAATCAATATATATATATATATATATATATATATATATATATTGTAACGCCTAAAATCAGCGTTACAAGAATGCCTCTAAATATCGGGCTTGTTGTTGGTTCACTCCCCGGCCCGATCAGCACAAAACTCTCAGGCGAACTCCCAGGGCAATAGCGCGAGCGAAATACAAATTATTAATGACGATTTTTGTTTAATTTTATGTTTTTCATGTGACGAGAGCACGGCGCTGAATAGCAAACAACAGCACATTCGCATGTTCTCTGCTTTGAATCTCGCTTCCCAGAACAACGGAAGAGCAGAGGGGAACGATTCACCCCCCCCCCGTCGAAGGCCATCACGGATTTGGACGAAAGGTTAAACGTTCGATTAGACTGCGTGATAATATTCCCGGCGTGGGATACGGCGATAATCATCGTTGGACATCGATTACCGATATTGTAGCGATCTAACAGTCACACGATAGTGCGCGCACGGATCATTCGAAATCCGCGGCACGCGGACGGGTAATTCGAGTAATATCCAATTTTCCACGCTAGACGGTAGCAGTGTACGGGCGTCGCGAAGACGTTTCGCGGGTGGGGAGAAAGAGGGGTACGCGTGAGATTCTTGGGCAGTTAGGGTGTGGTTCGCGTTGCGAACAGTTAGCTTCGAGTCATCATGTAGGGCAGTTAGATTTGGGTTCGCGAGGCGAACCGTTAGCGTCGTAATGTAGAGGAGGAGGCCAACACGTAACGAGAGTCTGGATGCTTTCCCGGGACTCCAAGGGATTTTAAGAGGCGAAATTGAGCGGCTTCCGATCGAGGTAAGACTTCTCTATCGCCGTAAAATTCATGTGAGTGTTCGCGATCGTTTTCCCGGGGAAACATGGCACCTCGTTTTGTTTCTTTTCGTTTTTGGGTACCTGCTCGGCAGCTCCGGGAACAAGTTCGAACGATTCGGTCTCATATTCATTTTTTTTTGGAAATTTTTGGTCGAATATTGAGCCGCGTACCGGCATTAATCCCGCGAGTAAACTGTCGCAGTGTAAATGGGCTCTCTCGTTTTTTTTTTTTGTGAGTTATTAACGTTAGCGCGGCGAGACAAGCGATCGGAGGAGGGAACGGTCCCGGACAACCTGGTGAAAAATAATTGTCGCGCGAATTTTGGATTATTTTGGTTATCGCGGGCGATTATAAAGTTTTCGGGGAGGAGGTCGACAGGGAGCGTCTCGTATTCATTTTAGACATTTGGGTAGAATATCGAGTCGCCGGTCGGCGATGCCGAAACGGAATATTTGACATACCTGGGGGAAATAGTTTCCGACTTTTTTTTGGAGAGTTTTTGCGTAGATCGTACTGTCTCTTGTCGGCGAATCGTTAACACGGAATGGTGAGGGCCATAGATTTTTGTTTGAATAATCGCGTGACGTCATCGTTAAATTAAGATAGTAGGTCGTCGCATGGGAAACTCGGTTTGGCGCGTTTTAGTCTCGCGTTCGCGAATTAGAATTTTTCTTTATGTGTTTGTTTTGTATTTGATTTTTGAAACGTTTCGATCAGGGAATCGGCGCCGTGGACAGAGTAGCGGCGTCCGATTATAGTAGGGCAAATTGTAAAGTGTTGTCCCCGAAGATTACCGGAAAATTTGCGTTCGTTATTTTCTTTTTGGTATTTTTTTTAAATTATTTTTTTTGTTGCGATCTTGTGAATAAACTAATCGTTTGAATTTCCGGAAATTTTGAGTGTTCATGTGTGCGGTTATATTTTTTTTTATTCGTTCCGATTCTGCTCCAATCCCCGAAAAATACATTTTCCCGAACCGCCCCTCTGCCCCTGTGATGGCTGCGGTCTAGTCTGGCAAACCCTATGCGTTTCTCAACTTAACATCTGAAATTTATTTTTCATTCCGGTCGGGTCACGCTATAAGCGTGGCTGGCGCCCAGATATTTTTTTACAAATATTAAATTTACCGACCGAGGAGACGTTTTGTGACGTTTCGACGAAAAAGGCGTTACAATATATATTTCCAAGAATGTCGAAAAGTCGGAAACTAACCAGTTTTTTTTCTCGTTCCCTTTTTCCTTTTTTTTTATATACACATATTCGCTCTAAACTCCTGGCCTTCCCAGTCATAAAATTTTTCTTCTCTTTCTTTCTCTCCCCCTATCACTTTCTCGCGACCGCTGATAGCAGCGACGAACTCCGCGAAGACGCTGACCATTAGAATGAGATATAAGGAACACAGATACATAACAGAAAACCCATGAACACATGTCAAGGTAGATGCATGCGCGATCGCATAACCAACTACTTGCAGAATCCCGCGAATATGCGACCGATCTTATAATAAAAATAAATTTAAAAAAAAAATATTCCTAGCAACCTCGCGCTGACAATGCATTCCTACCCCATTAAATATCGCTATCCACAAACGATGGAGACAGTACGCAAAGAACAATCGAACGAAATTAACAGATAAAAAAAAGAGAAAAAATGACATCGATAAACAACAAAATATCGAGATCATTAAACGGAACGTTTCGAGTAAAAATTACGAGAATCGACAACCCATACCGAATCTTCGTAGAAATTCTGCAGCCAGCCAACCACCGGAACCATTGGCAAAGAGCAATGACGCGACTACCCGGAACCGTGAACGGCCTCAACCACCTTACGGAGGAAGAAGTCTTTCCGGGAGCCCCGGCCCTCTGGCACCCACAGGACGACGTGTTCATTAGGGTCACATGCACCAGCGAGTGTACAGACCCGAAGAGCATAGAAGTCTACTATGGAGACCAAGCCACAACAGCATTCGCTAACCACGACGACCTGTAGCAGCTTCCGGAGGACGTACGAAGAATCCCATGGATAATAACACCATGCGGACAATCGGGAGTCCAACCCATAAACGGGACAGACTGGTCCGGGGAAGCCATTACGTACCTCTAGAGATTCGTGGGTCGAAGCGCATACATGACGGTCCTCCGACGCGACGTCACCATGGATGCGGTATGGGTAGATATAATCCCAGACCCAACACATGACGAATTCGGGTCCTCTGACGACGAAGACGGGGACGCCCCGACCCTAGCGGACTGGCTAGTCGGCAAAGGTCACGGAAGACGAAGTCGGATCCGACAGCGATTCGTGTGGGGAGAGGATGGGGGTCTCTTCAGAGACAATTCGGTCGTGGAGAAAACAGCAACCTATATGCTGCAAGTACGGGACTCCCCCGCGTCACCCCCACCCGAGGAAACGGTGTCACCAACACCGCCACCGACACCCGAGACGGAAGACACCGACGAAACACCAAGCTCGGCAAGCGAGTCCGATGATGAATCGGTACCGGAGGAGAGGACGCGATTCCTACCACTCGAATGGAGCCGAAGTAGATATGACAACTCGGACGGCGGCTCAAATGAAGAAACGGACATGGACGACGAGTAATAAAAGAAATAAATGAAATGACACATAAAGAATAATCACGTCAAAAATCGACATACAAATCAATTAACAAAAATATATACAAATATTCCAATAATACCTTTTTTTTTAATGAATAAATACACACACATATATATATAAATAAAACGGATAATATAAACATAAACTAATGAGATAAATAATTAAATAAATAAATAAATAATACATTATGTATATAATACACATTTTATCCTGTAATCATTGGAATAACGGAATACGAAAAAAAAAGTATATCAGATGTTGTTTCTTGCCACGTTATCCCCCGACTCCCCCCCCCCCCTGACAACGCATAAGAATGAAACGCAGAAGACTGCGACAAGAGGGGCCCACGGAGTCGCGCTTGCATCGACCTCAAACACACACAAACACACGTAGATACTAGCAATAAGATAGCCTGACTCGACAGTCCTGGCTCGCGAGGCGAGCTGATGTCCAAGCGCGTGAATAGCTCGACCGAAAACGAAAACTTATTTCACTCCGGCGATACAAAATTTTTATTAATATTCTTTTATTTTTTTTCTATTATATATATAATAATTGGTTGACCCAAACGTCAAGGAGAAGCATTGAAACAATTGCGTATAAAACTTTCATTTCTCAATTTTGAATGTACTGGTTTTTTTTCTTTCTCTCTTCCTTTCGTTTTGTTTTCCGCCTTAAAAAAAAAACTTAATTCCGATTTTTTTTTCTCCTGTCCTTCGTCTTTTTCTTCTCGAGTATCCTCTATTATTCAGGACCTGTTCTTTTTTTTTTCATTAACCAATGTGTTTAACATATAACTAGGAATAGCATTAAGATTCGTGCGCAAGCGTTACGAAACTGTAAAGCGATCGCGAGTGCGAAATGACTCAGCTAAAATATCTTGAACCTCGGAGTCCCGAGCTCCACTCTAACAAGGGGGGTGTTATATCCCGATGGCCAACGTCATATCGCACGCGCGAACACGGCAACAGCCGCGCATATGACACACCGTCTCGCGGTCCGCAACTCCGCGGCACGCGAATCTAACTCAGCGACGACACTCTAGCACTCTGCGGCAAAGCCGACAACGGTATCAATTTCACAAAGGAACACCGCCGCTCAAGCCGCAGAGACGGCACGCGACTATGCATCGGCGACATATGATAACTCGTTTCTTCGCCGATGCATGATCGCGAGCCACGTCGAGCTGACAGTCAAAAATATGACCAAACGGGGAAACAAGGCAGGGTAAAACCAATGGTCATCCCCATCCAAAATCACACGACCCGAGTCGACGTGATAAATGTAGGAACGACCAAGAATCAGTCTTTCGCGAACATCAGAAACCGACGGATCTCCATCTGAGTCCCCGTCCAACCCTCGCCTTGTTCACCCGTTCGATAGTTGTCACGTGTCTTCGGCCCTTCAGGCCAAGCCTTCCCACCCGAGGGACCGGGAAGTCACCGAGGTGTGCGTTACCATAATCCTATCAACGATTGACCGGCAATGAGCCAATAAGAAGTCAGTGCGACGTCGATAATTGTGCATCGACCAGCGCACAACCCAATCGATAGATCGATAGAGCAATCGATTGACCGATAAACCAATCAATCAATACAACGAACAACCGAAATTAAAGAATTTCCATCTACGAAACCAATACATTGTAAGTAAGCTAAGACCTCTGTAACTCAACTTTCCTACACTTGTTTCAATAAATAAACTGAATTCAACCGAAACAGATACGCCCAGCGTTTCAATGGTAATCCCAAAATAATAAAAAGCCCTTCCAATAACTCAGGGCATAACACTCTTACCCACCGTAAGGCCAGCATGCGGTAGCCGCGTCGCAGTGGTAGGGGGTCGGCTCCGCTCGGCTGCATGGCTGAGCCGCGTTTTTTACGATTTCCTGACTTTCCAGCTTTCCCACGCGTAAATTATCACAAATAGATATATGCCGTCACTGACTTTTTTTATAGGAAATTCAATTCTCTACAACATTGTTTATGTGAACTTTTGGTCTATATAGTGTTGTTTATCCAGCGTTTGGACAGAAAAAAATAAAACGATAAGAAAATTGATGCATTTTTACTTTCCCGTCAAAACGCTGGTTAAACAACGCTAAATAGACCAAAAGTTCACATAAACAATGTTGTAGAGCATTGAATTTCCTATCAAAAAGTCCGTGACGGCATATATCTATCTGTGATAATTTACGTGTGGGAAAGCTCGAAAGTCAGGGAATGTTAAAAACCGCGGCGGGTGTTAATTTTTTTAAGTTATCGTTAATTCAAATATTAGCGCAAATTATTACAGTTAGATATATGCCGTCACTGACTTTTGAATAGGAAATTCAATTTCCTATCACATTGTTTATGTGAACTTTTGGTCTCTATAGCGTTGTTTAACCAGCGTTTATGACGAGAAGTTAAAAATGCATCGATTGTCTTATCGTTTTATTTTTTTCTGTCCAAACGCTGGATAAACAACACGATATAGATCAAAAGTTCGCATATACAATGTTGTAGAGAATTAAATTTCCTTAAAAAAAGTCCGTGACGGCATATATCTAACTTTGATAATTCACGCGTGGGAAAGCTCGAAAGTCGGGAAATGTTGAAAACCGCGGCGACTGGTAGGCGTTAGGAATATTGTACGTAGGCTACAATGCGATCGAGGAAAAGAGAATTGGACGGAGAAGGGGAAGAAAAGCAAGTTAGGAGGCGCTCCTGAAGTCGTGGTTGGACATCGCTGGTCAAGAGTTTTGCTAAAATTGCCTCTTGACTCATCGCCGCTGGGACGTCATGGATGACGAGACGTGGATTCAAACAAATAATCTCCTTGACTACCAAACCGGCTTCACGGAGACTCGGCAAGGCTTTGAGCTTTTCTAAATCGCCAGCACTGGCTTGAAGGCGAACACCATTATTCCGCACGCTTGAGATACGCGACACTCTAATACCCAAGGCCACGGGATCCACTGAAGCATGCAACGCTTGCTTCATTGCCTCGACCGATGCAAAACGCGCCGCTTCCGAGGCCTTTGGCTCGATAATAACCCGCTTCGTGGTTGCTTTCGGCACCTCGAGAGAATGTCCGCGAGGCAACCAAATTTGACGGCTTCGCCCAGCCACAATCGATGCAAAGGATGTGGCGCGAGGAACGTGTTCGCCAACGTCATCGACAACTATTCCAGCACAGCTGCTCCTCTCCAATCTCGTCCTGAAAAGCTCATTGCACGTTGCAATAGTTTCTAGTTTGGCATGTAATTGTAAATAGGCCGAGGCTAGTGAATGAAAACGCTCATCATACTCATTTAACGCTTCATCCACACGTTACGTTGGGCACTTGGAACGGTGAGGATTCCCCCAACGCGATGCCTCTCGACCGGCTTGTGGGGCCATCCGCTAATGGCGCTGTTAGGCTCGGCGTGACCACAGGCGTGTTAGTGGTCCTAGTCACTAGCGGCGAGGACTCACGTGACACGTTGTCGGTAGGTGTCGTCTCGTGGAAGCTGTCGTCTTCGCTATCCTCGTCCCGAGGAGGGGGGTCGGCGTGATCATCGCTATGCGATCTGCGTCAGCGGCGACTAGTTCCATCCATTTTTGCAACGATACAGATGGCAGCACGGTCACGACTCGAATAGAACCGCGCATGCGCTTAACCTCCGTCCGAACGTAAGCCACGCCCACCAAAGCAAGGAAACCCGATAGTGGAGGTTAGGGTTGCGATAGAAAAATGCAGTTTGTCCTGCAGCGCGCCAGTGGCCGAATAAAACAACCTCATGCAGTGGTGCAGAGGCTATATATGCGAGCCCGAATACCTGCAATCAGGCCCCGCTAGGGGCAGAAAGCAGCAGAATACAAAGGAGAAAGTGGAGCAAAAAGAGCGTGACGTGTCGTACTAACATAGAAGGACATAGTGAGAGAGAGAGAGAGAGAGAGAGAGAGAGAGAGAGAGAGAGAGAGAGAGAGAGAGATGGAGAGGGCTGAAGCGCTTGGGAAAAAAAATATCGATCCAAATTCTAGATCTTGCATAGGATAATGTAGGGCTCTGGTTCTTTGGGTCCTTTGGGTTCTTTCGGGGGGTCTTCAAAAATGCGTGGCGGAAAATTATCGACCGGGCAATGCATGTGACCCGCGATCGATGCGCCAAAAAATGCACAGCGGGAAAAATGAAAATGAACGATCATACATAAATGTCAGTGCGGCGGAAAACGCGATCATAGCGCGCAAAATGCGCAGCGGGAAAAAAAATAATTATCGATCGAAATTATCGATCTCGCGGCTGATTAGGTATCGTATCGATCTCACACCCGATAAAGTAGCGCTTTACCTTACCGACTGACTTTCACTTACCATCGCCGTCGGTAATTCCTCCGTCGGTAAAGAAAATAGTCTGGAAGCGGCCCAGCCTCCCTACTGTTCGGTACTAACGTTTGAACGAGCCATCGTTAATTCTGGCTGACGAATCCGGCGGCCCAGGTTACAAAATTTCAACACGGCACTGGAGATCTCTCTATTCATCTCTAATAGTATATAACCAATATTTCAACAAGTCTGAAATTTTATTTATTTCGAAATCACCTTAACCGACGTCTGAGAGAGAGAAAAGGAGAGAGGGCGAGAGAAAGAAAGAACGGTAAGAATAAATAAATAAATAAAAACATTTAAAGAGAAAAAAAAGGTAAGAGAGAAGGAGCAAGAGGGATGGCGAGATATCGATCGAAGCACCCATACTGCGCGGCGGAAAAAAATTATCGATCGACAATCCATGGTACATGGGCAGGGCCATCCTTGCAGCCACACTCGAATTATTCATCTACGATCATTCACGCGAGTGGCGACATCTCATAAACTACCTTACCGAGCGAGTCGCCCACCCACTACAGCCCGCCTGTTGCCATCAATGCCGGTAACTCAAAACTACTCTGTCAGTATGGTAAAGAAGAAGCGTCTTGCAGCAGCCCAGCTTTCCTACCCGTCATTCGATTGCTAATCATCAGTGAACAAGAACCACAGAGCAATAATAGCTCCTCGCAAAAGGATTCTTCCGCCTGCTAGTGTTAAAATCGTTACTCTAACTGAAGAAAGATATTCTCAGCGAGAAATAGCCGCAATTGTTGGCGTGTCGACGACTCGTGTCAACTTCACTCTAGATAGATTTCAAGTTCTAGGTAGTACGTCCAATCGAGTCAGTCGAAGACAATAACGTGTAACGAACTCGCAATAAGATAAGCCAATAGTTCTAATTAGGAAACGTGAACGACGAAAAACCGCTTCTGATGTTCGAGCTGAATTCAACGCAAGTCGCTTCGATGTTTCGGGAGTGTGATTGTCATTAATCGAAAAAGATCTTTAAAAAATGGACTTTGCAGAAGAATCACTATTAATAAACCTTTTTTGCGACCGACAATTAAAGAGAACCATTTGAACTGGGCATAAAAATACGCCTTGTGGACGCTGCGGTGGCGCAACAAGCTCCTCTTTAACTGGAACAGTTCGAAGAACCGTAAAGAATCGACTAAGCCTCGTTGCCGTGGCGCAACAAGTTCCTCGCACGTTCCCGAAATTGGAGCAGCCGGGTGGCTCAATCGCATGCTTCAAAATTCATTTTGTTACTTCGATATCGGAGAAGAGAAAGAGGCAGAAGGAAAGAGAGGGGACGGGATGACCTTGATATCATCATCGAGCTATGGATTACCACGAGTGTGCCACTGGGACCCCGAAAATTCCATGGAAGGCGGTGGAAAATCTCGAGTATGCTATTTGACCCCGGAAAGTGTTCCACAACCGGTACTGTGGATTTACTTTTCAGGGAACCGTTGGAATTTTCAAAGTTTCTTTGGATGAATCCACAGCTAAGGTCTTGATGGTTCTTTCTGGGGTACCGGTACTGAAATCCTCCCTAAAACGAATTTTTTTACAGCTTCGTCACGTGATAATTTTACATACAAAAGTCGAAATTTACTCGATTAAGGCTCATTCGATACAGAATTGACAACCTCCCAAACGGCTATCGTAAAAACCGGTAGCTTTATTTACGAAGTAAATACGATATTTTCCTCTGCGACTAGTTTTTGATAAGACGCACGGTGAGTGGTCTGATACTTTCCGGCCGAGTGCATTTGTGGATTTTGTATTCATTAAACCAATATAATACACTACCGCTCCGCAGTATCAGACCACTTACCGCGCGCCCAACCAAAAACTGGTCGCGACTTTGAAAGATGGTAACTCCGTCAAAAATGAAGGTACATATTTCTGATGCAGACCATTGCAGAGCTTACTCAATTGTGCTCCGAATGAACCCTAGCCGAGTGGATCCCGACTTCTGTATGTCATAAAAACATAAATCATGTGAGGAAGACAAAAAAATAATTCCGATTTCGACCGAATTTCTTGTCCCAACTTCGACCCGACCCCGATTCTAGGAATTTTTTTTTTTTAATCTGGGAAAATTCCGGAACCACCGTTAAGACTTTCGCTCTCGATACGTCGAAAAAAAATGAAAAATGTCAACGGGTTCTTGAGATATAATATTATATGTGTGAGCGCGCAGAATCAACATGACGACCGTCGATAGCCCGACTGGAGGGTCTCCGCGAGCGCTTCGGCTGTCACGCCAAAGCCGAATATTGAGTAGGGGCTCGCGTGGTCTACTATTACTTTACTCAACATTTTTACTTTTGATTTTTAGAATATACTACGCCAAATCATCTTGTGAGTATTATGAACGCCAGTGAACGAATATATTTATCAATGAGCGTATTGTATAATTGACTGATAATTGAAAGAAAAACTGCTCAAGAGACAATATTTTAAATCATTATTCGTTAATTATTCATTGAATAGAAATCGAATTTCAATAAAAAAAATTAGAATTATCGAATCAAACAAATTAACGAGCGGTATATCATTTGTTTAGTTGAAGATTGATGCTTTAGATGACAGTTTATTTGTAAGCCCTTAGAGCAGTGATTGTTGATATTCTGTAACCCATTATTCAATGTTTTGACGTAATTAAAAAATATAGGGTCAATGTTGAAGAATCGCCATATATGTATTCGAAACTGTTCAAAAGATTATAATAAGTAAGCGCATAAGGCCAATAGTTGCAAAGCTCGGGAGCTGGAACCATACGTCAAAAGCCTGCAATAATAATGTAATCAACAGGCCGATAGACGGAAACGTCGGGGTACAGATAAACTTCTCAAGGCTATGTACGTCATCTTGGCCCACAAGAGTGCGAGAAAAATAGCGCCATTGGCGCTCGCTGCGGAGCGAGAGAGAACGAGCCAAGCGACGTCGTACATAACCGTAAGACGATGAACGACATAAACGCTCTCCGTATCCCTCGTTCCGCAGCGAGCGCTGATGGCGCTGTCTCTCTCATACTTGGCGATGTCGTCCCTCGCCTTAATCTAGAATTAAAGCTCTGACCTTCGGCTCTTGCTGCCGTGATCCACGGTATCTTAACCCACTGTTTTTGCGGTGGATATTGCTACCGGCTGTTCGTGCAATCCTGAAACTCGGCGGAAACTTCACTGGATTTTGGGGTTGCGGGGCGCCATTTCCAAAGATATTTGGAATATCGGATCCACTGATGACTCGTGATTTGCTTCGTATTGTCGGCAGCGGTGACATCCTCAGGTCTCGAAGCTCTATTATGTCAACGTCGGTCGCTCTGATGAACGGGGACCAGGCCCTGCTGCCTGTTACAACATGATGGTGTCAAATTCAGACGGTGTACAACATGAATATCACAATATTGTGAACGAGTCAAATGAATTAGCGCCAACATATTATGATTTTCTAGTGCAAAACTCCCGTAACGGGATATTATTGTTTTCTATAAAGTGTAGCAGTGGACGATCTATCTACAGCCACCGCCGGAAAAAAAATTTCCCCCGCTTCGCCTGCATGAAACGATGCGTTTTCTAGGGGGGTTGGATAGAATCAGATTTTCGGATCTCTTGATCCTATTGTTGTTGCATACCAGAGCCGATCTACTATTTCCGTTGCCGGATGTGTACGTATCCGAGAAAAACCTACAAGAATCGGCTGTCATTATCTTGACTTTTACAATCGATTAAATTTCGTTGACCTGTGTAATGATACGGTCATCCTACACCAAAGCTTGCAAGGACTTTTCTATGTCATTGTACAACTTCTCTTAAGCATACAGGACGTCTTGCGCAATGTACTTGTCTTAGATAGAACTATATCACTTTTTATTTGAGGATTATCGTCTACATCATAGGCGATATCTACATCATAGATCCATTTGGAAAAAGAGCTAAATGATTAAAAAAAAATCACAATTCCTTTTTACTATAAAAATATTTACCGTCTGTTACCGAAGCCGGATCTCTATCGCTGTCATTTTTCTTCATAGTCTTCCTCTTTGCTCTCGCGCCCCAATAAGTGTAGTTAACTGCAGCATATTCCAAGAGAGCAGCGAACACGAAGATGAAACACATCACCAGATAAATGTCAATGGCCTTGACATAACTTATTCGAGGCAAAGAGCTTCGCACGCCAGTTGATATCGTTGTCATCGTCAATACCGTCGTGATACCTAAATCATTCGATAATATGACGTTGATGAGGGAAAAAAATCTCATATTCCACACCACACGTATTTTCTAATTAAGATTACAGGTACAATTCATCTGCAGATGACACGGATATTTAGTAATCATCAAGCTTTCCTATGCAAAATTATCGGTGGAGTGGCTTGACAAAATTTATCTGACAACGCCTTTTACTGACAATAATTTATAGTGTAACGTGGTATTTTCTCAGGCACCTCGTTGCCTCGCTATCGCAATACACATTCATCCACAGTCATTCGTTCACCATCGACTCTCCGTCCGAAAGCCCGAATTTATAGGATTATTACGGGGTTAGGGCTGGTCAGCATTCTTTTTGAATCGATTTTTTTTGCATTTACCAAAAGTACAGCGTTTCAAAAGTATTCTCTGAAAATGTTGAATAAATCAAAGCATTATTCATGAAGATACACAACTTTGAGCACGGCCGCGTGGGCCTGGTAAAACTAGGCCGTTAGCGTTGAAGTGGTCCTTCGTTCGTTGAAAAATTTTGTTGTAAGATTTTTAAATTATATTGGGGATGCCGGAAGGAAATCGCAACGGAACGACCACTTTATAGCAGGGATGCGCATAATCTATTTAAATTTAAAAAAAATACAAAATACTTATCCATCTTGTATTTTGTCCGGGCTAAAATACAAAATACTTTCCTATTTTAAGGCTAAAATACAAAACACTTTCCTATTTTTTTTTGTCTGGCCTAAAATACAAAATGCTCGTCCATTTTATATTTTGTCCGACCTAAAATACAAAATACTTTTCAATTTCGTATTTTGTCCGACCTAAAATACAACATACTTTTCAATTTTGTATTTTGTCTGGCCTAAAATACGAAATACTTGTGCATTTTGTATTTTGTCCGGCCTAAAATACAAAATACTTGTCCATTTTGTATTTTGTTCAGCCTCAAATACGAAATACTTGTCGATTTTGTATTTTGTCCGGTCTGAAATACGAAATACATTTCCATTTTGCGAACCCAAAATACTTTTCCATTTAAAACACCACCATACAGTGTGAATCCCGGGTCTAAGTCGGGAATCCCGTCTCGTATGCTATGCGCTTTATACATTTATAGCGATAAACTTCCGGATGGTTGACATAGACTTTTTGAATTTTGCATGGTGGAAGGTCTCATAGCACAAGTGAAGGAAAAATCCCACAATCGTACATTTCCAATTCTATTCTGTATAAAAATTATGAGTTTGGGATTGAAGAAAGAACAGGCGCTGCGTGATATATACGTATCGAATTTATTTATCTCAGGCCGGACACAACCGTTGAGCGTGGTTCTTGGGGATGATACAATTTTATATCTAATTTCATTGAGTCATTACAAATCAACATAGAACCTGTCGGATGATGCGTGCTCGAATAATCACCTTTGGTGGTACGATGCAAGACACGAGACAGTCGGAAATATATTGCGTCAAGTAGTCGTATCTGAATCAATGAACCGAATACATTAAAAATAAAAACTAATTCGAATAATGCGTGTCGGACGCAGGTAAATTCTACCAGCGGGACACTTCCCAAGAATACGTACGTATTTCGGTGCTATCGGGCAATTTTTCGTTCCACTATCTGGGATCTCTATGGTATTTCCACAGCTGGAAATGTATGTTAAAAAACAAATACCCCCATTTTTTTAGTTTTGCTTCCTCATAGAGGAAGCTTTGTTTTCGTGAAATTTTTTTTTTTTTCGAGATGCTCATGAAAACGTGTTCAGTATGTCTCAAAACATCTAAAAAACATTTATAAAAAATGTCCGGATGTATGTGTGTGTGTGTGTATGTATGTATGTGTGTAACATTGGTTGAACGCTCGCAACTTGAGAACGGCTCGAGATATCAAGCTGAAATTTGTCACACATGTGGAGGATTCACGGCGCATAGCACAATTTAATTTTTGGGAAAATCTATCAAGTTCGTTTGTTTTTACAGCATTTTTTGAAAATTCAAAAATTTATTGAAGTGAATACTTCTTAAACGACACAGGATCGGCTCGCCAGCCGGCGCGTTGTAGGACGGGACAAGAGAATGAAGGAATGAAAGAAGAGAGAGAGGGGACGAGAATGATGCGTGAGCTGTGGGTATGCGAGTGAGAGCGAGCGAGTCAATGCAGAGAGGGGGCAGGATCGCGTGCCTCGTCATCGGCAGTATACCTGGAGTATACGTGCGATAGTACGGACAGACCTCGTGCGAGAGAGATAGCGCCATGGGCGCTCGCGGCGGAGCGAGAGAGAACGTGGATCTTAAGAGGATCCCGAACGTTTGGGCCACCTTCTCTCTCGCTCCGCCGCGAGCGCCCATGGCGCTATCTCTCTCGCACTTGTTGCGGACGCGAAACGTTTGGGATCCTCTCAAATGGCGGGTAAGGGCTGGAGCGTAAGAAAAAACGCTTCTGCGATTTTTTTCATAAATAAATAAATAGAGATAATTCATTCAAACCTTTTACCCATCATTAAGTATCATTTCGATAACATCCTGTGATTGTTTTATGCGAAAATATCGAAGAACAAGCCGGTTACAAAGCTTTTCCAACAATGTCTTTGGATAAAAACTAGTAATGACTGTATCTCAGCTGAACATTTTCTCAAATCAACGATCATCTAAATTTAGTCGAAGTATCATCAAATCCTCCCCTTTACGGTCTCTGATTTTTTTTTTCATTCTTAAATTTTCGGTGGTCATTTAATAGTGAAAATTTCGTGGTCATTTTTCATGAAAAATATAGCAGTTCTCACTTTCAATGACCACCAACAATTTAAAAATAAAAAAATAATAATCAGAGAACGTAGGGGGGGAGGATTTCATGATATTTTGACTACATTGAAATGGTCTTTGATTTTAGATAATTTTCAGCTGAGATATAGTCAACACTGATGCAAATCGTTTTTTTTTCCAAAGACGTTTTTGGAAAAGCTTCGTCACCGCGGCTTGTTTGTCGATATTTTCTTATTAAAAGATTACAGGATGTTATCGAAATAATACTTGATAATGTTCAAAAGGTTTGGGTAAATTTGCTCTATCCATATTTATAAAAAAAGATGTCTACCCTCCAGCCCTTATGCCCCCCCCCCCGTTAATAAATAAAAAAACATTTTTGAAAACACAAATATCAACGTGCAGGCTACTTTCGACTTCCTTGTCAATTCATAATTCGATCACTGACTCTTCCTCTCCTCCCCTTCTCTCTCGCTCTCTTTCTCTTTCTCTCTGGAATCATCGGCAATAATAATAATTCACCGCGCCAGCGAAATGCATACAAGTATTCACTTCCATCGTGTGTGATTCCAACACACACTCAATTTTTTTTTTTTCGGTCTCTAGCTCCCACAATTTTAGGGATATCGAGCTCAAATTCAGTATAATGTTGTACGAGTACAGGGAGATGCTCGATACCGAATTTGGAAAAAATCCACGCATTGCTTTTGTTTCAAAGCATTTTTAAATGTGAAAAAAACGGTCTTTACACTCTAACTGGCGCAATTTCTGAGATATCGGACTTAAATTTGGTACGAAGTTGCGCTATCATCCGAAGAGATACCCGATTGAATTTGAGCGAAATCCACCAAGCCATTCATATTTTATGGCGTTTTGAAAATTTTCTAAAAATCGATGTAAGTGCTCTAGCTTCCATAATTTTTGAAATATCTGGCTTAAATTCAGTACGAAGTTGCACTACCATCGAAAGAGATTTCGTATTGAATTTTGATAAAATCCAACAAGACGTTGTTATATCCCGATGGCCAACGTCATATCGCACGCGCGAACACGGCAACAGCCGCACATATGACACACCGTCTCGCGGTCCGCAACTCCGCGGCACGCGAATTCAACTCAGCGACGACACTCTAGCACTCTGCGGCAGAGCCGACAACGGTATCAATTTCATAAAGAAACGCCGCCGCTCAAGCCGCAGAGGCGGCACGCGACTATGCATCGGCGACATATGATAACTCTTTTCTTCGCCGATGCATGATCGCGAGCCACGTCGGGCTGACAATCAAAAATATGACCGAACGGGGAAACAAGGCAGGGGTAAAACCAATGGTCATCCCCATCCAAAATCACACGACCCGAGTCGACGTGATAAATGTAGGAACGACCAAGAATTAGTCTTTCGCGAACATCAGAAACCGACGGATCTCCATCTGAGTCCCCGTCTAACCCTTGCCTTGTTCACCCGTTCGATAGTTGTCACGTGTCTTCGGCCCTTCAGGCCAAGCCTTCTCACCCGAGGGACCGGGAAGTCACCGAGGTGTGCGTTACCATAATCCTATCAACGATTGACCAGCAATGAGCCAATAAGAACTCAGTGCGACGTCGATAGTTGTGCATGAACCAGCGCACAACCCAATCAATAGATCGATAGAGCAATCGATTGATCGATAAACCAATCAATCAATACAACGAACAACCGAGACTAAAGAATTTCCATCTACGAAACCAATACATTGTAAGTAAGCTAAGACCTCTGTAACTCAACTTTCCTACACTTGTTTCAATAAATAAACTGAATTCAACCGAAACAGATACGCCCAGCGTTTCAATGGTAATCCCAAAATAATAAAAAGCCCTTCCAATAACTCAGGGCATAACAACGTTCAGATTTTATGGCGTTTTGAAATTCTTCCAAAAATCACCGTAAGTGCTCTAGCTTCCATAATTTTTTAGATATCCGGCTGAAATTTAGTACGATGTTGCACTTTCATCAAAAGAGGTTTCGTATTGAATTTGGACAAAATCGAACAAGACGTTCAGATTTTATGGGGATTAGAATTTTTCAAATTTCACATGAATTGCCCCATGTATATTGATTTCGACTTACATCACATTCACAAGGAGCCCTCAACGTCACAAAAGTAAACAAGGGTGCAAAGTAGAACCTTGCACATTGCTTCCTCATAAATTTGTACCGTTTTCAAATTATTGAGATGTAAAGTAGAACCTTGATCATGGCTTTCTTACCCACACAGCAAAAAGACGTCCAAAGGACGTCTTTCGGACATCTCGACAGTTGTCTCGTGATGGTATTGGGATGGTCCCATGGGACTCCCATGCGCTTTTATATGTCCGCTACGTTTTACCGGTATGGGACAATCCCACTGACGTCCCTGCGATGTCCAAAGATTTGCTTATATGCATATCCGTAAAAAAACGCTTGCGAAATAATTATTTATTTGTTAAATCAATTTTTTTTTGGCCGAAAGTCGACATATCGTTATATTAATTCAATTATTTAACCAATATGAATTAAAAAAAAAAGTTGTCCGGAAATGCAATTTGCTTTTCGGAAAGATGGCACTGCGGGGATTCGAACCTACGACCTGACGGACCGACCTATCTACCTAACTAATAACTACCTAACTTAAACCACTACGCCAATCTGACTATTGAGATTGTACCATTACTTTACGCTTATATAACGCACATCTAACAGGAACACAGAGAGTGTTATTTTCCTCACTCAGTCACTGAAATACTCAAGTATAAGACTTTTCTCCTATAAGACCTCATGTTATAGTCTTACTCGTACCTCCCATAGACGTCCATGAGAAAGTGCATTGGGATCGTCTACTAACGGTTACGACAGGACATCCTTGAGTCATCCTATATTAATCCCGGGTAGAACAGTGTCTTACTAGTACCTCCCACAGATGTCTATAAGAGAGTGCAGTGTGATCGTCTACTCATGGTCACGGGAGGATATCCACAAGCCATCCTATATTAATCCCGGGTAGAACAGTGTCCTACTAGTACCTCGAACAGACGTCTATAAGAGAGTGCACAGCGATCGTCTACAAATGGTCACGACAGGACATCCTCAAGCCATCCTATATTAATCCCGGGTAGAACAATTTCTTACTGGCACCTCCCACAGACGTCTATAAGAGAGTGCACAGCGATCGTCTACTAACGGTTACGACAGGACATCCTCAAGCCATCCCATATTAATCCCGGGTAGAACAATGTCTCAGTAGTACCTCCTACAGACGTCTATTGGCGAGTGCATTGAGATCGTCTACTAACGGTTACGACAGGACATCCTCACGCCATCCTATATCAATCCTACGTAGAACAGTGTCTCACTAGTGCCTCCCACAGACGTCTATAAGCAAGTGCATTGTGATCGTCTACTCATGGTTAAGGGAGGATATCCTCAAGCCATCCTATATTAATCCCGGGTAGAACAATGTCTCACTGGCACCTCCCACAGACGTCTATAAGAGAGTGCACTGCGATCGTCTACAAGCGGTCACGACAGGACATCCTCAAGCCATCCTATATTAATCCCGGGTAGAACAATGTCTCACTAGTACCTCCCACAGACGTCTATAGGACGTTCTATCTTGCCGAGACCCGAATAGGACTGTATCAGGATGATCCCGGGATCAATTTTGCTGTGTGGGTATTATTTTACACATTTGCCAAAGCAAATGAGGAAGCCAAAATTAATCGACACATGGTTCCTCATAGAGGAATCTTTGGCAAATGTGTAAAATGATAAGGTAGCCATGATCAAGGTTCTACTTTACATCTCAATAATTTGAAAACGGTACACATTTATGAGGAAGCAATGTGCAAGGTTCTACTTTGCACCCTTGTTTCATTCTATTATTCCTATAATTTAATGATATTTTTCATTTATTCCGTTTTCTTTTTTTTCAAGTGTTTTTTTTCACGTGCTTACGTTGCTAAAGTCATACATTTAAAATCTGTTGGTCACGTGGAATTGCATCAGCTATTCGGTAAAAATATCAAATCCATTGGAATTCAAATCGGATTTAAAACATGAAAAGCTATTTTTCGGCTGTTGCCTAAATTTTGGAATTTTTAAATACTCTCATTGGAAAGCTAAGAAAATTTTACGGCATATCTTTTTTTTTAAGTTAGGTTCTTTCTAAGTTTTCATAATTCATAAATTAATTCATAAATTAATCTCCCTTCAGAATTTGATTTAAGTAAAAAAATATATGTAATATAACATGTAAGAAACGCCGTATTTAAAGCGGATAGAATATTCAATATATATTGTGTGGTTGATACAAAATCGCGTAACGTCGTGTACAATAATGCAAAGTGCATATGAATAGAAAATATAGGCGATGCTGTACGTTTAAAGATCTCTCGAGGAGTGATCGTCGCCTCGATGGTCGAAACGTCGATCCCCTTTGTGAGCCACGGAGCTCACCAGTCCTTTGTACTGCTCGCTAAGCAGTTATCGCCTTGTATAAACAGATGGAGGTGACCGCCACCCAGGCTGAGACGTTGCTAAGCACGTCTCTATCGTTGTCGTAAGCGCCGAAAGAAACCGTTGCTTTCAGTCGTCCATCCTGACGAACTCGCGTCTTCGCGAAGGTAGCATCACAGCTTGCATGATGGTGCTGGTCCCCCATTCGCTTCGATGGCTTGGTTGGTCCGCTCCGAGTCAGCGCGTGGATGCCGGTGCCATCTGTGTCGTCATGCTTTGGGTTACGCCGTTACAATTTCTGTCTTCTGAAACATAGGACAACATTGACCACTTTACAAAATAACCCCTTTTGCACCCCTCATCATGCTACACGGTTAACTGTTGTTAATACTATTAGTTTTATTTATCTTCCTCCGTTACTCGTCCAAATATGTACTATTCGTTATGCCATGATTTATTTTTCTCTACGAGTACTGATATACTCAAGCGGACCCAATCAATCGTTTAATGCATACTAAACGATTCATGCAACGATCACACTGATCCAACGTTCCTATCGCTCTGTCACCCCGTCAATCCGGAGCAGTGACTGTCTAATCGCCCCCGACGATTTCGCATTAACTCATAATGCCAATCATCATCCGGTCACCCCGTCAATCCATTATGCATAGTAATGCATAAAATGTCTGGGAACAGACCTCGGATCTGGTCTTAAGGTTGAAAAGTGTGTGGAAAATCGAGGAATGGGTCGAATCGAAGACGGGTCCAGACAATGAATGTTTACGAAACACCGCGGTCAATAAAAAATATACAAATAACGATTTATTAATTAATAGTAGATACAAGTGATTAAAAGGACGTATAATGGCGTCGTACCGGTTCGCGAACGCCCGTCGAAGACCGAAACTGTCGCAAGAGAAGTGAACCGATAAGAGGAAATATTCGAAGCGAGCCGTATCCCAAAAATAACCGAGATGTTTGCCTGAGGGATGAGCCGGGCGTGAATCGTCTCACGACACGAGATAAACACCGAAAAGACCGTAGAAGTGATTTGTATGAGAAACTTGACCGTTACCCGTGACCGTTAATTCGCAAGTGAAGAAGAACTCGGAAATCGATTGAGATCAAGCGTCGATAATTGAGTCAAGTCGCAAGCTCGTTGACGCACGCGGGGTTCAAGCTAACGACCGGCCGAGAGCTGCTGACCTCACGCGTGAGGCCCCGAAATTACCAAGTTTTTTGAACAGTGCATTAACACATATAATGCCTATCTTCATTCGGTCACCCCGTCAGTTCGGAGCAGTGACCACCCGATCGTCCCTGACGATCGTGTATCAACACATAATGCCAATGATCATTCGGTCACCCCGTCAGTCCGGAGCAGTGACCACCCGATCGTTCCTGACGATCGTGCATTAACACATGATGCCAATGATCATTCGGTCACCCTGTCAGTCCGGAGCAGTGACCATCCGATCGAATTCAGCATCAGTCGCTTTCCGATCATTCCGTCATTTCGGATCCGCGACCGCTCAGTCATCATCTGGTCGACGCCATCACTCCGGATCCGTGACCATCCGAACAGACTCATCATCAGCCGCTTTCCGATCATTCCGTCATTTTGGATTCGTGACCATTTGAACGTAATGCCCTCTAGTAGCACAGTTCAACCAAGGCTACAAGGCTCACCTTCGCCGCCGTGCGTCTCAGGAGGACCTGGAACCTGAAGCTCATCCTCGCTACCGTCCAACTCGATGGCACACCGCATTCGGCCACTCAAACAACGAACCACGGGGAAATGTGATTATGGATCTAATTAACGAAAGTATAATTGATATTTCTGTCGACCCATCGGGAGTTCGACCAACAACAGCAAACTATCGCTCGCAACTCGACTATGCATTAACCAACATTGGGTTCAACCTGATAGAATGCCAAAATATCGAAAGCATGGGGAACAACCATATGCCAATCCTCGTGATTACAAAACTCGGCACATCAACAGCACCACGCGGACGAACCAGAATTAAAGGAGATGCATGCCAAGAGTACAGAAATCGAACGGAACTATCACAACAACCAACAATTAACACAACAGAAGACGCCGAGAAGGCAGTTATATCAATCACCCTCGATCTACAAAATATAAACGAAAAAATGACGAAAACGATTAAACAGAGCCGAGAAACGGTCCCAGATGAAATTCGACAACATATCAGGGAAAGAAATAGAATCAGACATGCAATGGGCCGACAGGGTAGAACGCACTTCCCGTCGTGGCAGAACGCGTTAAAAGATGCAAGAAAAACCGTCAACTCGTGTATAAGAGAATACAAACAAGAACCAGTAGTGCCCGTGGTTAGAAGTGCCCATGGGTAGTAGTCCCCATAGTTAGTAGTATCCATAGTTAGTCGTGCCCATGGTGAGTAGTGCCCATGGTTAGTAGTCCCAATGGTTAGTAGTATCCATAGTTAGTCGTGCCCAGGGTTAGTCGTGCCCATGGCGAGTAATGCCTATAGCTGTTCATGTTTATTTTGTGTGTGACCCTTTACGTGCCGCACAAGTAACTTCCGGATTCGCGAGTTTAAATTTATTCGAGTTTCTTCAAAGTGGGGGGGATGATAATTTTTCACAGCCCCATAACTTTTTTTCAGTTATACTCAAAATGAAAATTCATTCACTACAAACGTTTGCGCACCTAAATCTTCAAGAATAACAAAAGATAATTTTGTTTTCCCAAGTGGGGTGCCAGAAATTTTTTTATAAATTGCATGCATTTCCCTAACCCCCAAGTTACATGCCTTATTCACGGCAACAAAAAGAAAAGTAGAACCTTGCTCATGGTTTCCTTATCATTTTATTTTTAATTATTGAGATGTTAAGTAAAACTTTGCTCATGGCTTACTTATTATTTTACACATTTGCCAAAGATTCCTCTATGAGGAACCATGTGTTAATCAAATTTGGCTTCCTCATAGAGGAAGCTTTGGCAAATGTGTGAAATGATAAGTAAGCCATGAGCAAGGTTTTACTTTACATCTCAATAATTTAAAATAAAATGATAAGGAAACCATGAGCAAGGTTCTACTTTACATCTCAATAATTTGAAAACGGTAGAAAATTATGAGGAAGCAATGTGCAAGGTTCCACTTTGCACCTTTTTTTTTACTTTCGTGGCGTTGAGAGCACCATGTCAGTGTAATGTGAGTCGAAATCAATTTACATATGTATATAGGGCAATTCGTGTCAAATTAAAAAAATTATAATTCCCATAACATCTGAATATCCCAATGGATTTCGCTCAAATTCGATACCAAACATCTTTTACTAGTAGCACAACTTTGTCCTAAATTTTAGTCCGGAATCTCGAAAATTGTGGAAGCTAGAGCACTTACGTCGATTTTTGAAAATTTCCGAAACGACACAAAAAAAGAATGGCTCGATGGATTTCGCCTACATTCAATCCGAAACACTTTTTGAAAATAGTGCAACTTCGTACCAAATTTTAGTCCGATATCTAGAAAATTGCGCCAGCTAGAGTGCGCACAGCGTTTTTTTACACCTTGTAAAATTTCTTCAAACAAAAGCCCTCCATGGATTTTTTTCAAATTCAGTAACAAGCATCTCCCTGTAGTCGTTCAACATTATACTGAATTTGAGCTCGATGTCACTAAAATTGTAGGAGCTAGAGACCGAAAATAAATTTTTGAATTTTTTAAAAATCGCGTAAAATCGAAAGATCTGCATGTATTTTTCTAAAAAATTAATTGTGCTATGCCTCGAGAACCCTGTACATGTGTGACAAGTTTCAGCTTGATATCTCGAGCCGTTCTCAAGTTATGAACGCTCAACCAATGTTACATACACACGCACGCACGCACGCACGCACGCACGCACGCACGCACGCACGCACGCACGCACGCACGCACGCACGCACGCACGCACGCACGCACGCACGCACGCACGCACGCACACGCACACGCACACGCACACGCACACGCACACGCACACGCACACGCACACGCACACGCACACGCACACGCACACGCACACGCACACGCACACGCACACGCACACGCACACGCACACGCACACGCACACGCACACGCACACGCACACGCACACGCACACGCACACGCACACGCACACGCACACGCACACGCACACGCACACGCACACGCACACGCACACGCACACGCACACGCACACGCACACGCACACGCACACGCACACGCACACGCACACGCACACGCACACGCACACGCACACGCACACGCACACGCACACGCACACGCACACGCACACGCACACGCACACACAAACATACACACACATACATCCGGACATTTTTTCAGAATGTAATTTTTTGATGTTTCGGGACATTCTGAACACGTTTTAATGAACATCTCGAAAAAAAAAATTTTACCAAAACAAAGTTTCCTCTATGAGGAAGCAAAATAACAACAACAACAACAACGTATTTATATTATTGCCACTGCGTGACCCCTTGCAAATTGCTACCCTCCAGTATAAAATCCGTTCTTGAATTGTTTTTTGCTAAAAAACTAAAAAACTACTTGACATTAATCATCCCGACCGCGTCATTAGTTATAGAGAAAACGTTAACGAAAAATTGATCACATGCGTACGTACGTACGTAAGCACACACACACACACACAAACGTTTGCTCAAAATAGGCTTAAATGTACCCAATGACCTCGAAACGTGAAGATCTGCAAAAATAACCGATTTTCGATTTTTAGGGTCGTCACAATAACTTCCCTATAATCGGGAAGTTAAAAATGGAAACAAATAATCGAGAATGGAACGGATAATCACAAAGTGGCATGGAGAATACAAAAATCACTCAAGCTGTTGTACGCTATAGCTACCATGCGGCACACTCCTCGAATAATCAAATACATAATATAAATGGATAGATAAACGAAACATACTTACCATTATACTTACCATAGAAATCGGTTACCGACCGTCGGTACATCGGCTCAGTCAGTAAGGTGCTTTACGACCTGCTTTACCGACCTCGTTGACAGAGTCGATAATGTAGGTGTTTCACTGACCCACATATATATTGTGACCTGTCACTTTCGAGACTCAGGAGGGGGGACGGAGAAAAAAGGGGGGGTACGAAATGAAAGAAAAATAAAAAAAACAAAGAACCGGTATACTCCACAAAAATAAAAAAATTAATACCAATTATTTATTTCAGCAAATGAACGGGACGGCTGCAGATTGACATTCTCCAAATCGCTACCGTGGCTGATTGTCGCTGTTGCAAAATGCCACCGTGGCAAACCGCCTGAATTTATCTCGCCTCCAGATAAAAACGACGCGCGCGCGCACGCTTTTATCTCGACCCAAAAGTCATCCTTACCGACAGAACTTGACTCGGTGGTTATTTTTTTCTCCGAGCGCAGCACTGAGCACGTCGAATCAGCGAGTCCGAACCTTTGTTCTCTCATCCGGGATTTTACAAAGATGGGTAGCGAAATCTGCTGTAGCGTCGCTACGCTGTTGGCGAGCGACGTCTGTCGTGAAAACTAGGTATTTCGTAGCGCCATGCAGCACGTAAGACGCGGGCAGTCCAAATCGGCGATCCAGGATCCAGGGACAATTATTAAGGCACCCCGCTCGGATATGATTTTAGAAATTCGAGAGCTATTCAATATTTGATAAACACATTTCCAATTACATTTTCTATTTGATTTGCTTAAGTTATTCCGAACGGAAATACATTTCAATCTCACAATGAAAAAAAAGTATAGCAGTATACTTATTACTATCGAACGTTTTATTTGTATTCTATCTCTATTTACCATATTTCATTGCATATTATTGTGTATATTATTTATGTATTCCATTCCAATTGTTTTAACGTTTTTTTCGAGGGATAGGTAAGGTAAGTTCAGAATACTGATTGACAGAATACATCGAATTATCATAATTAACTTATTTTCTTTCAATTCATATTACAGTATATAGATATCACATAGCTCATAGCTGTATAAATAAATAAATATAAGTAGCTAATCAAAATCTGTGTTGTTATTTAATTAAATTCTTCCTTGAATCTTGTCTGTGCTGTACCGTATATATATATATATATATATATATATATATATATATATATATATATATATATATATATATATTCTATCCGCTGCGTTCTCCATATCTTCTGCTAACGTCGATTCCAGCGCGAAAACGCGGTGAATCGTGTCATCAAGAAACAAAACCGTGCTGGCATTTAAATTTGCAGAAAGCATGGAAATTCGAGCGTCGAGCGCCGCGGCTGCATTTTTCATCCGGTAGATATTCAATTTGCTGGTCTTCTCTCTCATGTCGTCTGCTAATATCGATGCCAGCGCGAAAACGCGGTGAATCGTATAACCAAAAAACGAAACAATCACGCTTGTTTTGACGTTTATAGAAAGCATGGCGAGACAAGTAAACAGCGCCCGGCTGCTTCCTATGTCCTATTTATATTGTAACGCAGACCGATATTATTTCTCCCTTTTCCACATTCCATAGATGCGCTCTCACGCTAGTTTTCCCATCAGCCACCCGTCGGTGGCCATCTGCACCCGCACCCAAATTTATGGTCATCCGGTCCACCACTTTGTGGTTGACCGTCTTCCCGATTTTCCCACCAATTCTCGACGATCCTTCTAAGAACCAAATTCCAACGCCTTCTCATTCCATGGTCATTATGACTTTCCCGGAATCCTTTAGGTCATCTCTTCAAGCATACCCGCCTTTTCCCACACCCTCCTGATTGCACCCCCTGTGCAACTACTCACACCCTCCTGTAGTTATAAGACTCGATGTAACCTAGGCTAGTCAGTTAGTAATAATCCTGTAACCAGGGCGAAACCTCTGCTCGAGGTCTCGCCGATACAATAAACGTGCCTTAGTAGTCCTATCTCGTGTCAACCGCGTCTTTCTTTCCTACTACCGCGTCCTCGAGCCGAATTGGCCATCGCTGCGAAACAAATATTCCTAAACGACAATCCACGACATAACAAACTGGTGCTAAGTGTGGGGTAGTGCCAATTCTAAGTGTGGGGTAGTGCCAATTCTAAGTGCTGGGGACCTAGGACTGTTAGACAACACGAGAGGATCACGAAGGACCGTAAACTGGATAACAAAAATAAATCGGTGAGTAAAGATTTCTCTACTCAATATCGCGACTACCGACAGGTATCGCGAGTAACAAAAAAAACTGACTCCGCAAGCACCAGCGAAATGGCGCCGAAACGTTTTAACAAAACTGCTACTTCGAAAAGTGACAAACATAACACACGAAAACCGATTCAACATAAACAATTAATGAACAGTGAAAGTGATACAGTGAACTCAAATATCGCATTGCTTACGCCAATAGAAGCAATAGAACTTGTAGACAGATTTAACGGTGATGATATAGGCGTAGAAGAATTTATTAGTTCAGTAGAGAATGTGCACAAGCGATGCCTACGAAAAGACCATCGCCGCCTCTTAATCCTCGCGAAGCGAATAACTGATGACGCGTCGCGTGAACTCGAAGGGTTCGACACGGGTATGTACGAAGATCTGTACAAGGCCCTCCGTACAGTGTTCGGACATTCACGATCCATAGATTTGTGGCAGAGTTGGCTGTGGCAAAGACCAAGTGAATCGGTCACCCAATATACGAATCGTTTCTGGGAAAAACAACGTGAAGTGTTCGACGCAATCGCCGATTCCGCAACGAGTGACACGAGATTCAACTCTCTTACCAGCTAGGAGCTAGATCAGGCCGTCGATCGTTACGTGTTAGGGCTGCAGGTAAACATCTCTACGGCGGTACGGGCCAAGGGACCGCAAAATATAGGTGCAGCGATCGCCTTCGCCCACCTCGCCGAAGCTGACGATACAACGGGGGAAGCGACGACGCGAGACCTCCACAGTTTTAGAAAAAATCACCATGTTCCATTAGAAAACAGCTCAACCTCAGCAGTAACGCTGCTGCAGTATAACGAAACGACAGAAACTTTTGATGATGATTTGTCAGACCACAACTGGATTGAACTCGGAACATGGTCGGACGAGAAGATCCCAAAAACACTGAAGGATGCAGTAACACACGGCAATGTTGTGAATGCTCCGGTTGTTGGAGTTATAGAAAATTTTGATTCCGTAGTGCCTTACGTCTGTACAGCTAAGGACTATGAAGCCCGAGTGTCGACAACGAACGACTCGGAAGAACCAATTATGGTTACGACACAAACGCTGCGTGGGATCCCGCCACACGGGGAACCCTTCATACCTGAGGAGGAGCGCCAAGACGTACCGAAGGACGCAGTGTTAAGCAACCACATTACGGACGGATCGGTGGCTACACCCGAGTCAACCCTGCATCCGAAATCCATCATACCTTGCGTACACGTAAACAAGGATCATGAAGCCCGAGCGCCAGGTAAAATCGACTCGGAAGAACCTGCTACGGTTAAGGTGGACTTGCTGCGTGGGATTCCGCTACACAGGGAATCCCTTCTACCTGAGGAGGAGCGCCAAGACGCACCAACGGGCGCACCAAGGACCGACCACATACAACACTTGAATTCTACAGAAAGAATTCAATTAGTCGAAGGAAGCGTGCGGTCACAATACGCACCTCTAGAACGAGCAAAAAGGGTGCCGGATATCATCTTATCTCACCCCGACGCTCTCTCGCTACCTGAGGCACTGCCAAGTATGAAAGCGGTCGATCACCGCATGTTTACAAACGAGATAAGAGAAATAATACAACGAACAGAAAATGATGGAACAAAAGATAAAACAGTGCAAGAAGAAAAAGCAGAAGAAGAGAGAAGAGAACGCAAAGAAGAAAATCCAAAGGAAGAAGAAAGAAGACAAGAAAAAGAAGATTCAAAAAAAGAAGAAAAGAGACAAGAAGAAGATTTGAAAAAAGAAAAAAGGAGAGAAGAAAGAAAATATGAAGCAGAAAAAATAAAACGAGAAGAAGAAATTAGAGAACGAGAAGATATAAGAGAACGAAGCGAAGGAGGAACAATTGAAGAAGACAGAACAAGAAAGAAGGGAAAGACGAACGAGGAGACTAAGAAGCAAATAAAAAGAGGAAAGGAAAGGAGGCTACCACATGCGCGACAGAAGCCCGCCAGTCGTCAACACATTTTCAGACGAAAGGGCCGACAAAAGCAAAAAGTATACCTGGGTGGCAGATACCCCAGAACTCAGGTTACAATGGAACGACCAGTAATTCAAATGGCTACGGACATTTTTGCTACGAAGAATAACCAACTACCGTTATTCTTTCACCCTTGGCACTCCGTGCCCTACGACCCGGGCATAGAAAAAGAATGCCTGGCGTTAATCGAAAGATGTTGATCGCGCACGCCCTTCGATACGCGTGTAATCAAATTTAATATATTTTTGTTGCCGGTCGAGGGGGAGGAACATGAGGGAAACGAAGGTAACTGGGCGACAGTCTGCTTGTAAAGAATTAGTACACCGTTTATATAAAAAAAAAAGAGAACAAATCGATATTTTATTGATTGGCGGCTGCGATCACGCGGACTTGCGAGTAACTTGAACTAATACGACGCGCATTAGTTTTGTTTTTACCGAGTCGGAGTAACCGTCGTCGCGACGCGCGAGCTTGAACGGTTACGAAAGCCGAAAAGATTGCTCGAAACGTTGGAGCTTCGACGTTTATATCACGAGATTTCGTAGGTAACTGAACCTCTTGCGACGCTGGTCAACGGTTCGGTAATCCGCGGACATCGGAGACGAGCGGAGATGTGCTGCGAGTGCGAGCTAAATTTCGTCGTGAATAGCCAATGTTTACCTTCTGGTCGAAACCGACAGTCGAGAGTCGATCGAACGAAGATTCGATGTGGATATTGAAATATTATTTCATATTATGCACAAATCAGAACATACCGCCCGCCTCGTTCCGCGTGGAACGAAGACATAAAAAGGAACTAAAATAGTTTAAAGCTCGAAAAACAAAAAAATTACATATTTCAGTGGAAGCTGTCCGCGTGATCGATCTGGTATTACAGAGGGGAACCGACATGGTGACGAAAGACTTACTGACTACATTTTGGACAAACAAAAACTCGACATGAGTTCGAGAACTTATTAGCTAAATAAGGGTTTAGTCGGCCATAACGGCTGGTACCGGATCGCATGACAGAGGACACACTTTTGCAATCGGACGTTTCAGCGTAGTTTTCGCGGTACGCAATGACACTACGCGCACGAGGCCATCGGGGCCCGGATGAGTTTCGATCACTCGCGCTAGTTCCCAACGAGAGGGTGGAAGCAGTTCGTTTTTGAGGAGCACGAGGGCTCCGATTTTAAGCGCTGGCGAAGATGTCTGCCACTTGGCACGTTGTTGTAGCGTGTGGAGATAATCGTGGGTCCACGCCTTCCAGACATGCTCACGCATGGCTTGGACCTTTTGCCACCTGGACAAGCGATTCTCGCTTATTTCGAGCAGTGACGGCTCAGGAACGCTGAGTAGCGGGCGTCCAATCAAGAAGTGCCCGGGGGTAAGCGCTTCGAAGCTCTCTGGATCATCGTGTAACGCAGAAAGGGGGCGGGAGTTTAGGCACGCTTCGATTTGGCACAACAGCGTGGCGAACTCTAGCTGAGACAACGTATGGCAACCGACCACTCGTCTCAGGTGGTGTTTAAAACTTTTGACACCGGCTTCCCAAAGCCCTCCGAAATGCGGTGCGGATGCGGGTATGAAGTGCCAGGTTATTCCGTCGTTGGCGAGTTTGCTGAGTACATCGGGATTTTTTTGGGTAGCGATGAAACTACGGCGTAGCTCGTTGTCGGCACCTTGAAAGTTGGTACCGTTGTCACTGTAGACATCGGTGGGCAAGCCACGTCTACTTGTAAAACGATGAAACGCGGCCAGGAAGCCGGAAGTCGCGTAGTCGTCGACGTATTCTAGGTGAATCGCTCTTGTAGCAAGACAGACGAAAAGCGCGACGTAATATTTTCTAGCTCTTTGACCTCGTCCTACGTACGGAATTACGTTAAATGGACCGGCATAGTCCACCCCGCAATGCGAGAACGGAGGAGACTGGTTGACTCGAGGAGATGGGAGGTCTCCCATGAGCTGACTTGCGGTGACAGCACGTTCTCGTACGCAAGTGAGACAACGGTTTATTCTGTTTTTAACGAGAGATCTTGCGCCTAAGATCCAATAACTCTGTCGGAGGAGACGGAGCGTCAGTTGCGTTCCTCCGTGGAGGGAACGTAGGTGCGTTTGATCGACGATCAGTTCGCTGACGTGGTGACGCGGTAAGATTCTCGGAAATCTTTCGTCATACGAGAGGAACGAGTGGCGTAACCGCCCGCCAAGACGCAACTGGTCCTTCCCATCGAGGAAGGGGTCGAGCGGCTTAAGCGGGCTCGAGCGGGGAAGTGGCACGTGCGACTTTAATGCTTGAATTTCCGCTCCAAAGCTGATACTTTGTATTCTTCCGATCCAGAAATCTCGCGCTTCCTGAAGGAGTTCTACGGAATGAGCGCTTGGGGCGTTCGATGCATTGCACTGTCGTGCGCGCAGTTTTCGTAGCCAGTAGAAAAAAATGGCCGTGACGCGTAGAAGCTTACCCCAGCTGGAGAAACGTAAAGGAAAATCCCACTCTTCAGTTTTTTGAGTGACGTGGGTAGTCGCGGTTGAACGCTGTTCCCGAAGAACGAGTTGGGGATCGAATTGGCCATTTGGTGAAGAGACAGGTCGCGCGGTAGGCCAGAACGCCGAATTTCGGGTGAGCCACGGAGGTCCTGTCCACCAGAGTGGGTGGTTCACGAATTCGTCGACGGATATGCCTCGTGATGCACAATCGGCGGGATTGTCGCGTGTAGGGACATGATGCCAGTTCACCTCAGGCATTTTCGTTTGGATTTCTGAAACTCGGTTCGCGACGTACGGCTTCCAGCGGGAGGGATGCTGAGTGAGCGAGGCGAGGGCGACGGCGGAGTCGGTCCATCCGTGTACGGGAACGGAGTCGTAATGAAAGTTCTGTTTGGCATATTCAAGGAGACGCACAAGCAACACGACGCCGTTTAACTCTAGTCGCGGGATCGCGACGGTTTGCAGTGGAGCCTCTTTAGTCTTCGCGATTAATAATGATACTGTAATATCGGTGGGCGAGTGTAATACTCTGACATATACAACCGCCGAGAAGGCGCGTTGTGATGCGTCTGCAAAGCCGTGAAGTTCGATGGAGTGATGAGATCGGGTGATACCAATCCAACGGGGTATGCGTAACTCGGACAGATGGGGAAGTTCACGGCAATAATTTTCCCATTTTTTGAGAATTGATTGAGGCACGGCGTCGTCCCAGTCAATTTTCTTAAGCCACAAGTCCTGTATAATTAATTTTGCATTAAGAATTACAGGAGAGGCCCAGCCGAGGGGGTCGAATAACCGAGCGATGACCGATAAGACTGTGCGCTTGGTACAGCGCGATTGAGGGATGTCTCCGACGAAAAAGCTGAACGCGTCTTCCTTGGGGAGCCACGTAATGCCGAGTACTTTCAGTACGGCCGAATCATCGGTTGAAAAGTCGATCGCGAGTTCGTGCCCGACGGCAGGGATGTCTGACAGTAGATCAATATCGTTAGCGGCCCATTTTCTTAAGCGAAATCCACCGCGCTCTAGTAACGAGGTGAGTTGAGCACGAATCGCTCGCGCACTTTCGTGATCGTCTGCGCCGAATAGGACGTCGTCGACATATGTTGAGTGTTTGATGATATCGACGGCTTCGGGAAAAGACGTACCTTCGTCGTCGGCGAGTTGAAGCAATACGCGGTTTGCAAGGTAAGGCGCGCATGCCGTACCGTAGGTCACGGTGAGAAGACGATAATCGAGTACTGGGCAGTCTTGATCGGGGCGAAATAAAATATGTTGATAATCGAGGTCGTCGCGATGCATTCGAATTTGACGAAACATTTTCTCGATATCAGCGATGTAAGCGAAACGATGTCGACGCCAACTTGATAGAACGCATCCTATGTCGCGTTGCAGTTTCGGACCGACAAGCAAATGGTCGTTAAGCGACGTACCGTTTGACGTGGCACTGGAAGCGTTGAAGACGACTCGCAGTCGTGTAGTGGAGCTACTTTCGCGAATGACGGGGTGATGGGGAATGTAGACCGGGTTGGCAATCGTGGGAGGTTCGAGCACTCTTTCCATGTGCCCCATGGCCTCGTATTCTTTTAGAAAATCAGAATACGCGTGGGCTAGTTCGGATTTTTTTTGTAGCCGATTCTCGCACTGCGTGTATCTCGAACGAGCGATTTGATGGCTGTCTCCAAGGTTTGGAGAGTTCGCGCTACGGAAGGGTAGGCGGACGATGTAACGACCGGACGTGTCGCGTGAATGCGTTCTCCTGAAATGGTTTTCGCACTGCTCCTCCTCTGGGGTGAGAAAAGATTTGATGGGAACCTCTTCGGTTTCCCAAAACCGGCGAATCATTGCGTCGGTGGTTGACGCGATTCCACAATTTATTGTGGCGGTGGCGGAAGCACGGGAGGCACGAACGGGATCAGTGGGACCGGAGATTATCCATCCCAAAATAGTAAGTTGAGCTGTGGGTGACCCAATGGGACCTCGACTGATGGGTCCTACTAAGAGATATCCGTAAAGATCGGCTCCGATTAACGCGTTAATTGGTTCCTTGCTCGAAGGATCGGGGTCGGCGAAAGCCAAGCCTTTCAAATGTGGCCATGAGCCGATGTGTCGCGACTGACTCGCTGCATACGACGTTATTTTTTGGTAAACATACGCGACCATCGGCATTCGAGCGCCGTTGTCGGTACACGGTTCGAGGGTAAGCTTTATGCAAGAAGTCGAGCGCCCAGAGTAGGAGTCGCCGAAAGCTGTGACGCCAAGGTCGGCGCGGTGACGGCGTGTGCGTAAGTTTTGGGCGATATGCTCCGAAATGAAACTGTGGGTCGAGCCTTGATCGAGTAAAGCTCTGACTCTGACAACTCGATCTTCCGGCGTTCTCAATCGTACCCAGGCGGTCGCGAGTAAGACGGATGAGGTGAACTCGTTGGACGTATTAATTGTGGCACGTTCTGACTAGTTAGTTTGCGGCGCGACGAAAGCGCTGGGCGTCGCTGAGTTCGAGGAAGTTGACGGGATAACATTAACGCTCGCGTCGTTATTTGATAATTCGCCGGTCGGAGGGACAGAAGACGAGTTTGCAGATCCGGAAAGATGGGGCGACGCGCGATGTAAGGTCGTGTGATGCTGCTTTTGACATTTCTTACAGCGGTTCGCGCTTGGACATTGTTGTGGGAAATGTCCAGTTTTTAAACAATTAAAACAAACGCGAAAGCGCTTCGCGAGCGCGTAACGTTCATCGATCGACTTCTTTTGCCACGCTGGACAAAACCCGAGAGAGTGGTTGGCCGAACAATCAGGGCAGTGACGCTGCGTCGCGTTGTGAACTGTGGCTTTACTTTTTGGTTTGCTGTTAGGTACGTTTGAGTGCGGTGACGAATCGGTATTTTCGACCTTAAATGTACTAGTGATGCCGCGAATTCGTTCAGTTAAAAATGTTTTTAAGCAATTATACGTGGGAAAATCGTTTGACGCCCCGAGACTCAAATTCCATGCCGTGCGCGTGCGCGTACTAAATTTTTGAGTAATGATATAGACTAATAAGTCATCCCAGTGGTGTACGGGACGCGTCAAATTCTTCAGGGCCGCGAGAGACGAGCTAACGGAATCGCGTAAACGTTTTAATTCGACTGCGGTCTCAGTTTTCATAACTGGTAAGCTCACAAACGCGTGAATGTGCGCTAGAATTAAAGCACGCTTGTTGTCGTACTCGTCCGTGAGTATTTTCCAAGCACCGTCGTAATTTGCATCTGAGACCGACACGTGCTCGAGCATGAGAGCAGCATCGCCCTCGACGAAAGTTTTTAAATAGTATAATTTTTGACCTGCAGTTAATGAGGTATTCTCACCGACCAGAGCCTTGAAAGAATCTCGAAAGCTCTCCCACCGGGTCGATTCACCACTGAACGTTGGGATTGTAATACGCGGGAGCGCGAAAGCAGATGGGCCATGCACTTCGCCAATGGTCGTAGAATTCATAATTTTGGGGGCGGGGCTGCTTGACCCAACTTGATCTCGTTTTTTTACGTAATCCTCTATCTCGGAGAGTTGGTCTAAGGCTTCTTCGAAGTCTGCTTCGACTTGGACGAACTCGGAGTTAGCGAGGTAAGGAAGGGCACGTTGAGCTTCGGTGGCTATTTGGTGAATTTTCACTTCCGTGGCGCGATACGAGGACCATAATTCCTGCAGCCCTTGAATGCGCATTTGCGTTTTACCGATTGTAAATTTTTCTTTACCGAGTTTCCGAAAATTCGGTACGATTCTACGAATTTGGTTCGCGTTTAAATTTTGCTCAATCACAAGCGCTTCGAAGGAAGCCATGTTCAGTTTGACTTTTATTCGGAACGGTCTCGAATTCAAATCGCGAATAACATGGACGCGAGAGAGAGGCGGTGACGCTATTGCTCTATATGCGTGAGAGATAGATATCACCCACGCGAGCTAGACACTCGAGTCGCACACACACTGGTTTTGCGGTGTAGAATGCGTCACGAATAAACGAGAATTGCCGAGTACTGATTTTCACACTGCTTCGAAAAATAATTGTAAAAAAATGAAAGTTCCGAACAACGTCGATGGGTTATTCGTCAGAGGTCAATAATCGCGATCGACATTTCTGTTGCGATGAGAGCGACGGAGAAAACGGAGCGTAGAGGTATTCGCGACGAGACAGGGGGGAGTGAGAGCCAGTGACGCTATCACTCTGTGCGCGAGAGAGGGAGATAGGAACACTCGAGTCACGCACACACGGCGGAGTCCCTGTGTAACACGCGTTGCCACAGGCGAAAATTGTCGAGCACTGTTCACTAACACACTTTCGGACAATATTCGAAAAAAAAAAATTGAATGAAATAGTTCTCAGAGGTAGAGAATTTTATTTTGTTTCGACTCGAGAGAATTTGCTATTCACGGGGTCGCGAAGCTATGAGTCTTCGCTCTCGGTCGACGTGCAAAAAACGGGGGGGGGGGTCGTTTTCGACGCACAAACTATATAACGGTCTCACTGGTTAATATAGAAATTACGTATCATATCGACTCGCACTCACGTTTTTTCCTCTTTTTTATTTTATTTATCTTATTTATCCGGCTCGAAGGACCTTAAACATGATCGCGCACGCCCTTCGATACGCGTGTAATCAAATTTAATATATTTTTGTTGCCGGTCGAGGGGGAGGAACATGAGGGAAACGAAGGTAACTGGGCGACAGTCTGCTTGTAAAGAATTAGTACACCGTTTATATAAAAAAAAAGAGAACAAATCGATATTTTATTGATTGGCGGCTGCGATCACGCGGACTTGCGAGTAACTTGAACTAATACGACGCGCATTAGTTTTGTTTTTACCGAGTCGGAGTAACCGTCGTCGCGACGCGCGAGCTTGAACGGTTACGAAAGCCGAAAAGATTGCTCGAAACGTTGGAGCTTCGACGTTTATATCACGAGATTTCGTAGGTAACTGAACCTCTTGCGACGCTGGTCAACGGTTCGGTAATCCGCGGACATCGGAGACGAGCGGAGATGTGCTGCGAGTGCGAGCTAAATTTCGTCGTGAATAGCCAATGTTTACCTTCTGGTCGAAACCGACAGTCGAGAGTCGATCGAACGAAGATTCGATGTGGATATTGAAATATTATTTCATATTATGCACAAATCAGAACAGATGTTGTTAAGTCATAATGACAAATTGACTCACGTAGACCTTGTATTGAAAACTAATTATTGATTTATGTCTAGGAAAAGATGCTGTTCTATTTCATTTCACTGCACATGCCTAACTGAATAGGATCTGAAGAAATCCACAGCTTGACACATCATCACGCACATCTCTTTGGAGCATCACGGTAACAAACGATGGAACTATGACCTTGATGGACCAACCTCACAAGGAACAAAATGACCGAGATAAGTCATGCATCTATCACTAACGAACTATCAGCCGTATGTAATATAATACTAAGAGAAGAAAATTGTTACAATCCGTTTGTATTTCACTACACGTTAATGAGTGTCGAGAATTTGAATTTATATAACTAGTTTTCTGTACGTAATTCATAAAGCTTCAGGATCTATGAGACGAGTCGATCGCATTAGAAAAATTAATAACAATTAATATGCTGACCTAAAAAAAAAAAATCGCCATACGGAATATTATAATTACGAAATACAAAAAAAAGAGCTTCATAAGCACAAGTGGTCGATACTCGGACGATTAGAGCTTAAAGCAGTCTCACCCACTTGTATTGGTGAGATAGAAAATTGACAGATTGACGTAGTGAGTTAACACGAAGCTGTCTCGTACGTTGTTTATGCTCCAGTTAAGAAGCAACGCTTCTAGAAACTCACAACGACAGATACGGTGATCGTCACAAAAGTTCGTTGATTGAAAACAAAATAAATATTCGCCTTCTAGTTTTACTTTGGCCAATAACTCTACTTCGAAGTTCTTATATGAAAGAAAGTTCATTTACGTTTAAATTCCAACATAGTTTCATCAACGAAAATCCTAACCCTACGAATGTAAAACAAACCGTCGCGTTGACCACACTGATACGAATAATCAATTTCGAAGCAATTTCAATGCACTATTAGCCGTAAAACTACAATCAGGAATTGTATGTAGCATGTCGTTTATATCGCTAATCGTACAAAAGTAAAGCTTGAACTAATCACAAGTGATGAAAATTGTCAATGATCGTTCAGAGGAAGCCTGCAGACAAATGGGTTACTGTACCCGTAGTTAACCGTGTCCACTTAGCGATTTTACACGACGTTTTACACACTCAAAATAATTCGGTCTCATGCTTACATTCGAGACCAATAATACGAGCGTCGATCGCCCGCTCACCTATATTCTCGACGTTGTTGTAGTGAGAAACAATGCATCACAGACATTCAGACTCTATACCTTTTTGTACAGGGTGGAAAGAAATTAATGGTCATCCTTTTACCAGGTAAATCTTCAGGTCATGTTTGGCGAAGATCTACGAAAATATCGTGCCGCAAAATTGATTTGACCTTGGCAGTCAAGGTCAAATTTTTTTATTGTCTCAAAAAATCTGGCTTGTCAAGAGAAACAAAAGTCTCAATGGGGCTATAGGTCAAAAACGCGATCTTCTATGTGAAAAAGCAGTTCAAAGACAAAAAAAAATCGGAAAATTTTTTTTCCTCGCAATATTGCTTAATCAGACTCACTAATAATCATATAACCATAAAAGAAGCCTTTTATCGGTGAGCCGGAAACTTCTATTGAAATAAATCACGAAAAATCACCGTTGCCCGACTCTGACCGCGAGGAAGTGAATGGGCGCATGATGGGTAATTTTTTTCCTTGTTCCATCTTTTAAAGTCGTGCGTGTGTGTGTGTGTGTGTGTGTGTGTGTTGAGGTGCGTGTGTGTGTATAGATTTTTTCTTTTGGGGAGTTTTGAAGGCGATTGTTTACCGATCTGGTAGGGCAGTAAGGACGGTAGCTGATCTGCGACGCAAGATAGACGATGGCATAGCAAGGCTGTCAAGAAACCGTGACCTCCTCGCCCCCGTTAGGACGAATTTGGTGGAGAGGCTGCGGACGTGCCTACGTGATGGAGGACGACATGTTGAAGCGGAAGTTCAAGCTCGCATGTTCAGGGCAATAAGAGCCAACGGGTCAATTCTTTGGGTTCCACGTCGGCGTCATCCTCGTCAAAATATCTAGGCAAACGTGCGTAAGAAAACGACTTGGCAAAACGATCGGAAAGCAGCAAGCACACTCACGCACACACCCACACCAACACACACACGACACACACACACACACAAACACACACGACACACACACACACACACAAACACACGAACACACACACACACACACACACACACACGGACGCACGCACGCACGCACGCACGCACGCACGCACGCACGCACGCACGCACGCACGCACGCACTCACGCACGCACGCACTCACGCACGCACGCACGCACGCACGCACGCACGCACGCACGCACGCACGCACGCACGCACGCACGCACGCACGCACGCACGCACGCACGCACGCACGCACGCACGCACGCACGCACGCACGCACGCACGCACGCACGCACGCACGCACGCACGCACGCACGCACGCACGCACGCACGCACGCACGCACACACACACACACACACACACACACACACACACACACACACACACACACACGCACACACACACACGACTTTGAAAGATGGAACGAGGAAAAAAATTACCCATCATGCGCCCATTCACTTCCTCGCGGTCAGAGTCGGGCAACGGTGACTTTTCGTGATTTATTTCAATAGAAGTTTCCGGCTCAGCGATAAAAGGCTTCTTTTATGGTTATATGATTATTAGTGAGTCCGATTAAGCAATATTGCGAGGAAAAAAAGTTTTCCGATTTTTTTTCGTCTTTGAACTGCTTTTTCACATAGAAGATCGCGTTTTTGACTTATGGCCCCATCGAGACTTTTGTTCCTCTTGACAAGCCAGATTTTTTGAGACAATAAAAAAATTTGACCTTGACTGCCAAGGTCAAATCAATTTTGCGGCACGATATTTTTGTAGATCTTTGCCAAACATGACCTGAAGATTCACCTGGTGAAAGGATGACCATTAATTTCTTTCCACCCTGTACACCCCAGAGAAAATCACGAGTCGGCATATCTCATAACATCAAATTCGCCGGACACAACAATTACTCTAAGTACCGCTAACCAGTTGTGTAACTCCAGCATTTGAAATCATTCTTCTCCACATAAATTTAATGTCTAAACCACCTTTGCGAGCGAAAGCGATAAAAAGAAAAAAAAACTTAGCTACATGATTAACTGATAACTATAAGATTAACTGACATTCCCAACTCACAATGCGAGCTCCAGCTTATCACCTTGATGAGATTCATGGAAAAACTCGCTGGAAACAATCAGAAGGCAACAAATGCAAGTGCTTTTTCATTGGTCTAAGACATATTCACTTGGAAAGATCCTGTCAAATAATTATTGCATATTATCAACGATTATAACAATTGTCTTTACAATAATACCAGCGATCATAGTAATTATGAAGTACAATAGCCGCAACCGAACAGCAGATGCAAGTAAATAAAAAAAAATGAAACAAAATTAAATTTAACTAAATTAAACGAAATAAAATGAAATAAAATAAAATACAATAAAATAAAAGTAAGATATAACGGAGTAAAATAAAACAAAGGAAAACGAAACCATACCCGACGATCGAAATCTCAAACCTAGTTCTTCTGACCGAAATTTGATGAAGCTAAAACTGCATGTGCGATGACGTTCCACATTACTGGCTATCTTCTAGGAATAGTTATGTAATTATATAAGCAATCTTATAGATTTGTGTGCTTCTTCTGTATTTATAATTACCATTTTCACCCGAATACCATGCATCTCTTGAACGACCTTGTTGAAGGTAAAATCATGCGACTCAGATATCTTTGCAAAACAAATTAAGTCAAGCTAATTTAAGACGAAATCAAACCAATCCTTCTATCAGACATAAGACAAGACGTAATCTTAATTATTGTCAAGCTTGAGAAAATCCATTATTTTGTCTTATGGATTTTCTTAAATAAGGGGGGAGGTGTAACGCAGACCGATATTATTTCTCCCTTTTCCACATTCCATAGATGCGCTCTCACGCTAGTTTTCCCATCAGCCACCCGTCGGTGGCCATCTGCACCCGCACCCAAATTTATGGTCATCCGGTCCACCACTTTGTGGTTGACCGTCTTCCCGATTTTCCCACCAATTCTCGACGATCCTTCTAAGAACCAAATTCCAACGCCTTCTCATTCCATGGTCATTATGACTTTCCCGGAATCCTTTAGGTCATCTCTTCAAGCATACCCGCCTTTTCCCACACCCTCCTGGTTGCACCCCCACCACTCACACCGTCCTGCAGTTATAAGACTCGATGTAACCTAGGCTAGTCAGTTAGTAATAATCCTGTAACCAGGGCGAAACCTCTGCTCGCGGTCTCGCCGATACAATAAACGTGCCTTAGTAGTCCTATCTCGTGTCAACCGCGTCTTTCTTTCCTACTACCGCGTCCTGGAGCCGAATTGGCCATCCCTGCGAAACAAATATTCCTAAACGACAATCCACGACATAACAATATATATTCTATTCGCTGGTCTTTTCCCTCATGTCGTCTGCTAATATCGATGCCAGCGCAAAAACGCGGTGAATTGTTTAATAAAAAAACAAAACAATCGCGCTGGTATTCACGGTGACACAAGGCATGGAGAGACAAGTGAACAGCGCCTCGGCTGCTTCCTCTATGTCCTATAGATATTCAATTTGCTGGTCTTCTCGCTCATGTCGTCTGCTTATATCGATGCCAGCGCGAAAACGCGGTGAATCGTATAACCAAAAAACAAAACAATCGCGCTGGCATTGACGGTGACAGAAAAAGCATGGCGAAAGTAAACATCGCCTCGGCTACATCTCATACCCTATATATATATATATATATATATATATATATATATATATATATATATTGTAACGCATAAAACGAGCGTTACAATCATGCCGCCGAATTTCTGGCTTTTTCCCCGACGCTCTCCCCGTTCCCCACGGCAGCGATCGGACATGTTCGTCAGGGCAACTCAAAATATCCAGAAATGTTATTCATAATTTTTTTTAATACTTTTTTTTATGTGACTGGGACGAATTTACGAGGAGTACGGACACGATTGCCGCAGCCACCAATGGACATGATTCCCGGTCCATTTATTTCCTGTCAAGGACGGATCGGAGATCCAAGATTCGAAATAGCCAATATTCCCCGAGGACGGAGGTTATTGAGGATGAGCACAACGGCGATCGATATCGATCGATATAGTAATAGTCCCGGGTGTAATTGGGATCGAAATTTGACACTAGGCGACAGCAGCGTCCAGTCCGCGCGAATACGTTAGGTAAAAATGGTTGGGGGGCAAGTAGCCGGTGCGCGTACCGGGAGCAGAAAAATTTTGGGCAATCTACGTTTGGTTCCGAGCGAAGCAAGTCGCAAAAAGAGAAAAGAAAGGGGGAGAGAGTCCCGGGCGACCGATAAGACGATAGTCGAGACGAGAAAATCCCGAGGAGTCCGGACGGTTTTGAGTTGTCGGAATTTTGGATATTTTTTTTTGGAGGACTGTTTCGGATTGAGGATGTCGAGGAATAATATTCGTTATATCGAGAAGAGCGAGCAGAGAGGCAAGGTAAGATTTTTTCATTTTTCACCGCCGTTCGAACGATTTTTGAATTATTATTCTCGGAAAAGTGTCGCGTGAGTTTTGGGTTTTTTTTTGTATCGCGGACACGTAACGGGTTCGGCATTTCGGGTAAAGGAAGCCTGAGAAAAAAAAAAGCGTCAAGGTCGTGGGGAGATCGCTCGCTAATTTATCGTACGTCGTTTTTTTTGTTGCACCGCGTATCGTGTGGCCAACGTAAGAACGCGTAAAATCTATTGTATGAATCGTTTTTGTTGAATTTGTGTGTGCGAGCTCGATCGCAACTTTTTCTTGTTTCGCTGCGGCGATTTCAAACTAAGTGCGACGGTTAATTTTTGTGCCCGTGAGCATTGGTCGCGCAACCGGCGTACGTTTGCTGTTATTCTGCGTTTCGTTATTGGTGCATTAATTTTCGGAATTTACCGGATCGTGTGTGTTTTCGCGTTACCGGAAACTAGGAAAAATTCGTTCCGCGCGAATAACGGAACATAGTAGGGTTTTGGTGTCGAAAGAAAAAAAATAACAGTTCGTTTCTTAGTCCCGCGTTCGCGAATTTATAGTTTTTTTTTCTTTGTGTCATGTATTTTTTTTGCGTTTCGTATAGGTAATCGACGCCGTGGACAGAGTAGCGGCGCTCGATTATAGTAGGGCAAATTGTAAAGTGTCGTCCCATCGTTTTCCAAAAATTCGCGTTGATTATTATATTTTTTTTTTTTGTGTTTTTGTATTGGGTTTTTCACCACGAAATATATACAACGATCCCGGATCATCCGTAATTTTGACTATCTGTTGATAATTTTGTCTCGTTTCCGCAAATAATTCTCCCGACAACGCACTTTGCCGAACCGCCCCTCTACCCGTGTGATGGTTGCGGTCTAGCTTGGCAAACCCCTATGCGTTTCTCAATTTAACATCTGAAATTTATTTTCCATTCCGGTCGGGTCACGCTATAAGCGTGGCCGGCGCCCAGATATTTTTTATTAAATATTAAATTCACCGGCCGAGGAGACGTTTTGTGACGTTCCCTGGAAAAAGGCGTTACAATATATATACCGCGTTTTCGCGCTGGCATCGATATTAGCAGACGACATGAGAGAGAAGACCAGCACATTAGATATCTATAGAATGTAAAATGTCGTCGAGGCGCTCTACGCTCGAATTTCCATGCTTTCTGCAAATTTAAATGCTAGCACGTTTTGTTTTTTGATGACACGATTTACCGCGTTTTCGCGCTGGCATCGGCGTTAGCAGAAGACATGGAGAACCCAGGGAATAGAATATATATATATATATACATATATATATATATATATATATATATATATATATATATATATATACATATATATATATATATACATATATATATATATATATATATATATATATTGTGACGTATTTTTTTGTAGCCAAACGATAACGGTCGAGAGCTTACGAAAACTTACCCAATTTCATCCACACGTCACCTTCGGCCACGCACCTCCGTTCCTGCACCCGCGCTTCCGGTGGGCGCCAGCCAATTTTTGTATCGCCGGTATCGACAAGCCGGACTAAACTGGGAGTCGAGTGGGACCTGGCTCGACTCTACTAACCCGCGATGCGAATCCTGGGACCTACGGATCCGCACGCTAACGATAACCGTCAATCCTTTTGGTCGCGAAGGATTGACAAAACGCAACCGGGTGCAGCCACGAAGCTGCGTGGTTGCGGAAATGCTCGGCCGCTCAGGCTGTGGGTTGTGGTAGAGGGGTCGTGATCTTTATTTGCCGATGAATAACGAGATCGTCATTATCCAACCACGAAAACAATAATTTCAGAAATAATTTCTGAAATAACGGTAACACTCAACTAATTTTTATTAGTGAGTTACGAGAACCAATCGTACGCAAGCCCACACGCAAGCGTGCGGGGAGCGCGACAATCCGAAAACATGACACGGGAACTAGCTCTACACCTCGCGTGAGCGAGAGAGAGACACCATAATCGATATCTATCCGCACGCCCCACCCATCGCTTGCGCGCCAGCGATGGTGGGAGAGGCGTTCGGGAGCTGTGCTCGAGCCGAAGGCCCGAGACAGACTGACTAGCGCAATCTCGATCAACGATATTCGCGTAATCGTTCGATAACTGTTCGATAACCGCAGCCCTCTCTCTCGGGTTACCTCCGAACCATAGACGAGACCATAATGCCAAAATATGCCGGTATCCTTGTGAGGTCGCTCAGGATCGCATCCCCTGGTGCATCACGCGAGAACAGGGCACTTTCTCCACAAAACGAAACATACACAGCACAAGGGGTCCCACCCTTGCCCGGAACCAAAAACCTCCGCCCGTTCTCCAGCGTGACGCACTCTTTTTATGGGGCGCAGGCATTGCAGCCCGACCTCCACGAACCCCTGAGCGAACGTCGTCGGGCGCACTCCACTGCCGGGTAGCTCATTTCCTCGAGCGTCACTCCGCACGACAGTTTCGCGCGCTCCGAACACAAACACATTCACACCCACACATACGTAAACCGATCATCTCACAGTCACACTCATGACGAGACCCATCGGAATCCGAAATGCATTCGATAACTGTTGGTTACCTAGAGAGTAACCGAGAGAGCGAGACGGAACACGCAACCGTAACGGTCAAATTGGTAACTACGAGATCCTTGTGACCGTGATTCGAAAAATCACGTCACAATATATATATATATATATATATATATATATATATATATATTGTGACGTATTTTTTTGTAGCCAAACGATAACGGTCGAGAGCTTACGAAAACCCCACAATCTCATCCACACGTCACCTTCGGCCACGCACCTCCGTTCCCGCACCCGCGCTTCCGGTGGGCGCCAGCCAATTTTTGTATCGCCGGTATTGACAAACCGGACTAAACTGGGAGTCGAGTGGGACCTGGCTCGACTCTACTAACCCGCGATGCGAATCCTGGGACCTACGGATCCGCACGCTAACGATAACCGTCAATCCTTTTGGTCGCGAAGGATTGACAAAACGCAACCGGGTGCAGCCACGAAGCTGCGTGGTTGCGGAAATGCTCGGCCGCTCAGGCTGTGGGTTGTGGTAGAGGGGTCGTGATCTTTATTTGCCGATGAATAACGAGATCGTCATTATCCAACCACGAAAACAATAATTTCAGAAATAATTTCTGAAATAACGGTAACACTCAACTAATTTTTATTAGTGAGTTACGAGAACCAATCGTACGCAAGCCCACACGCAAGCGTGCGGGGAGCGCGACAATCCGAAAACATGACACGGGAACTAGCTCTACACCTCGCGTGAGCGAGAGAGAGACACCATAATCGATATCTATCCGCACGCCCCACCCATCGCTTGCGCGCCAGCGATGGTGGGAGAGGCGTTCGGGAGCTGTGCTCGAGCCGAAGGCCCGAGACAGACTGACTAGCGCAATCTCGATCAACGATATTCGCGTAATCGTTCGATAACTGTTCGATAACCGCAGCCCTCTCTCTCGGGTTACCTCCGAACCATAGACGAGACCATAATGCCAAAATATGCCGGTATCCTTGTGAGGTCGCTCAGGATCGCATCCCCTGGTGCATCACGCGAGAACAGGGCACTTTCTCCACAAAACGAAACATACACAGCACAAGGGGTCCCACCCTTGCCCGGAACCAAAAACCTCCGCCCGTTCTCCAGCGTGACGCACTCTTTTTATGGGGCGCAGGCATTGCAGCCCGACCTCCACGAACCCCTGAGCGAACGTCGTCGGGCGCACTCCACTGCCGGGTAGCTCATTTCCTCGAGCGTCACTCCGCACGACAGTTTCGCGCGCTCCGAACACAAACACATTCACACCCACACATACGTAAACCGATCATCTCACAGTCACACTCATGACGAGACCCATCGGAATCCGAAATGCATTCGATAACTGTTGGTTACCTAGAGAGTAACCGAGAGAGCGAGACGGAACACGCAACCGTAACGGTCAAATTGGTAACTACGAGATCCTTGTGACCGTGATTCGAAAAATCACGTCACAATATATATATATATATATATATATATATATATATATATATATATATATATATATATATATATATATTGTGACGTATTTTTTTGTAGCCAAACGATAACGGTCGAGAGCTTACGAAAACCCCACAATCTCATCCACACGTCACCTTCGGCCACGCACCTCCGTTCCCGCACCCGCGCTTCCGGTGGGCGCCAGCCAATTTTTGTATCGCCGGTATTGACAAACCGGACTAAACTGGGAGTCGAGTGGGACCTGGCTCGACTCCACTAACCCGCGATGCGGATCCTGGGACCTACGGATCCGCACGCTAACGATAACCGTCAATCCTTTTGGTCGCGAAGGATTGACAAAACGCAACCGGGTGCAGTCACGGAGCCGCGTGGTTGCGGAAATGCTCGGCTGCTCAGGCTGTGGGTTGTGGTAGAGGGGTCGTGATCCTTTTTGGCCGATGAATAATTAATTCTTATTCTCAACCGCGAAAACCATAATTTTCAGAATTAATTTCTGAAACATCGGTAACACTCAACTAATTTTTATTAGTGAGTTACGAGAGCCAATCGTACGCAAGCCCACACAAGCGTGCGGGGAGCGCGACAATCCGAAAACATCACGGGAACTAGCTCTACACCTCGCGTGAGCGAGAGAGAGACACAACATCGATATCTATCCGCACGCCCCACCCATCGCCTGCGCGCCAGCGATGGTGGGAGAGGCGTTCGGGAGCTGTGCTCGAGCCGAAGGCCCGAGACAGACTGACCAGCGAAATCTCGATCAACGATATTCGCGTAATCGTTCGATAACTGTTCGATAACCGCAGCCCTCTCTCTCGGGTTACCTCCGAACCATAGACGAGACCATAATGCCAAAATATGCCGGTATCCTTGTGAGGTCGCTCAGGATCGCATCCCCTGGTGCATCACGCGAGAACAGGGCACTTTCTCCACAAAACGAAACATACACAGCACAAGGGGTCCCACCCTTGCCCGGAACCAAAAACCTCCGCCCGTTCTCCAGCGTGACGCACTCTTTTTATGGGGCGCAGGCATTGCAGCCCGACCTCCACGAACCCCTGAGCGAACGTCGTCGGGCGCACTCCACTGCCGGGTAGCTCATTTCCTCGAGCGTCACTCCGCACGACAGTTTCGCGCGCTCCGAACACAAACACATTCACACCCACACATACGTAAACCGATCATCTCACAGTCACACTCATGACGAGACCCATCGGAATCCGAAATGCATTCGATAACTGTTGGTTACCTAGAGAGTAACCGAGAGAGAGAGACGGAACACGCAACCGTAACGGTCAAATTGGTAACTACGAGATCCTTGTGACCGTGATTCGAAAAATCACGTCACAACTCCCCACCCCTTACGGGTGGTTGAGACCAAGGGGTCAATCGGTAACTTCAACTGATTCAACGTGTCGTCGTTGAATCGGGCGAGATCGGTTTCTTTTTTGAAGTGAAACTTCTTTAGCGAGGGTCTGGGATTTTCAGAGCGTTACGAAAATTGAGATTCCGTGAGGGGAATAGGCCGATACGTGGTAGGGGGAACGGCGAGACTGGGGAGTCGGACCCGGCAGCGACACCGCTTGCACGCATACTATGGCGCTCGGAACGCATACTGTAGCAGCTGCTCGTCGTAGTGCTTAGTCGGGGATACGTTGAAAGGCGGAGCGAAGAGAAGGGCAGGGGCGGGAGGTGGCATGACGCGTTAGTATCTGGCAGTAGGCATAAACAGGGGGTCGGGGGGGGGGGCAGAAGAGAATGGCACAGGTCCCTAGATGTGGACGAGCCAACCCAGGCAAAAAAAAATAAACAGGGGGGCAAACGGGTGGCTCCGCTGAGCATACTCTGTCTCACTCGCACACTAGTCGCACACTAGTGTGTGTGAGAGAGAGATAGCTCTTTCTCTCTCTCACACTAGCGCCCAGGGACGTCACGAATGAACCTCGATGGCATAAGTACGACATGTTACAGGGTACTTGATTTATTTTGGAAATAAAACAATATTTATGTATTTATTACATAGATATTTATTATATTCAATTCCATATATATGTACTAGATTAGAACTTTTCATTTTCGATGAATAGTCAATATGAATGTCCTTAATATACACAATAAATATTTATCATTGAGAATACAATTGAACAATATAACTTTTCTGTTTCAATAACACAAACTCAAGAATATTGCAATAAAACAAGAGATCATTGACAAGTAAAGATTGAGTCCGACTGACAAGGAGAGCGACGGAAATCCGCTGAAGTTATGGCACTTTCAAACGGCGATCGCGGGTCGGTGGATAGCGTACTAGACAGGTATTCATGAGATCGCGGGTTCAAGCCCCAAACAGATGACATTTTTTTCCTTCAAATCTTTTTCAGCGCCTATACCCCCGAATCACTCTTACATGAGAATGTTTATATTGAATGAACTTTCGTATACAAAAATAAAGAGTGTAATGTGAGAAATTTGCTTATTTTATATTTTTCCTTAATTCTAACTAACTTACAGTACAAAAATAATAGTTAAATTTATGGCGTTCATTCTTTTTTATTGCACTTTAGTAAAACGTTTTGTTTTCCTTGCTTTTACGATGAATATCATCTAGCTCCTGCGGAACTTTGGAGCAAGATTAAAAGGTTACGTGATTGTCAGAAAAACTAAAGTGCGATATAAAAAAGGATGAACGCCATAAAAATGTAACTATTATTTTTGTCCTGTAAGTTAGTTAGAATTAAGGAAAAATATAAAATAAGCAAATTTCTTACATTGCACTTTTAATTTTTGTATAAAAAAGTTCATTCAATATAAAACATTCTCATGGAAGAGTGATTTGGGTATAGGTGCTGACGAGATTTGAAGAAAAAAATCGATAGTAGTGTTAGTACTCCAACAACCAGGTCGGGTACAACGATTGATGTATTCAGCAGGCATTCGACGAATATCAAGTCACAGACATTTGTGTCCTATTTTAGTTATCACAAACCAATTGTGACAATGATAGAGCCGGACAGTTAGAATGGAGACATGGCAATCGAATCATAAAAATCAGGGTAGAATTTCCATAAATCACGAGAATTATGTTTAAATATAATTACAAATTTTGTATAAGTCATATTCGAAATGCAGAACTCAATGATCAATACTAAATCTTCGAGAGTTGTAAATGCAAAAATTCGCTAATCAATCATGGATTGATGTCATTTCCATATATTTTTCAATGTAATCACCAATTCATGTAAAATATATATCCACAAAAATGAATCCTAAATTGTCTTTTTTAATTCATTTAAGATCATACCTGCATCCCATACTCATAAAATATGGGGGATTATGTACACTACTAACAGGCGCGAAGTTTCACTTCAGTCGCGCGTGGTTTCCACGCACACAATTTTTTTATTTTCGTTTCTGTCTGCTGTGCGACGAATACGATAGCCTGTTCGGGACCGGAACATGAAGTTTTACTTCCTTTCCATCGAGATCATCATTTTCTTTTCTTTTCGAGAACTGACCACTTACCATGACGATAGTGTCCACAAAACAGTCTGACCCAGACTCACCCCGAAGGTGCTAGGTCACCTACCTACTGTTACCGTCGGGAACTCATTTTTTTCTGGATAGGACGAGAGCGACGCGAGGAAAATAAATTTTCCTGGTCCGAGAAAATAATCTTTACGGTACCGTGTACGAATAACGAGAGCTGTCCGTACGGAGCATAACGAGAACCGATACGCGAGCATTGCAGTCTGCAATCACCTGCACGGTGTTCGACCTCTCGTCCACTATTACGATCGAGAGCCAAAATTTCATCGTGGACGAGACAAGAACGGCTCGAGAAAACGATTTTTTTTTGTTTTTCTTTTCGGTACGAGAAAGGATGCATTCAATCGTACTGGGTACGATGCTTGCGAGAAGTTGGCACACTATGAGCCTCAACGAGATCCGATGCGTGAGCACCATAGTCCGAGGTCACCTTAGCGGTGCTCAACCTCTCGTCCACTATTACTGTCGAGAACTAAAGTTTGATCGTGGACAAGACGAGAACGATACGGGGAATTCAAATTCTCCGCCTCGAGAAGGGGGTTCGAGGTACCACTAGCCCGGGACCTCGGGAGCTCAGTCGGCCTGGTGGCCTTCCTCCGATAGCGTTACCACGGCGAGCGTGGTTCGGTAACAGGGCACTGAGTCCCTCGGGAGCTTCGTCGCCTCCGCTTGACGGGGGCGACGCGTCGTGATCCAGCACCGACCTAAGGTTGGTGCGTCGAGATCCTGGTTGCTGTGGTCGTGCGCCTCGGTACGCGAACCCCGGACACAACGAGTCCTCCGGCCGTGGGGGTGTTCGCCGGCTGTCTATGCTCCGCAGGACCTGCTCCTGGCGGGCCGCACAGCGCTCGAGATCCCTCATCGACATGCGGCCGTCCAAGGTGATCACCAAGCGGTACGACGGCAGCATGTTACGGTGAGCGTAACGGACCTTTTCCCACTCCGTCCACTGTGGGTCAAGGCGCGAGAACAAGCCATACATACAGCTTAAGGGGACTGAGTCACCAAAAAATCGATTTTTTTAAAAAATTTTTTTCGAATCTCCATACGATTTTCTACCTACGTACCAAATTTTAGACCGCGATCTTCAAAAATAAAAAAGTTATGAGCATTTGAATAGAGTCGTAAATTTTCAAAAATTATTCAATATTCACATCTGTACTCGAGTACTCATAACTGCTTTAGTTTTGAAGATTTCGACCTCAAATTTGTTACCTAAGTAGTAATCAGTGAACGATTAAAAAAAAAAAAAAAAAAAAAAAAAAAAAAATTGAAAAATGAAGAATTTTTTTAAATAATTTTTTTTTATTAATCCTCAGCCTAAATTCATGGAGAATCGTGCTTGGGTCTCGATACTCTTTTAAAAAAAAAAAACGGTGGTGCTTTTGTTTTTTTGACTTTGACCGCCATCTCGCAATATCAAACGATATGGCGATGCCAGCGCTGGCGACCGAGATGTGTATACAACGCTGCGGCGCTTAGGGGGTTTATTGACTTTACCGACTGTACAATCGATTCTTCTAAGAAATATAGTGCAGATTTTCGCCGCTACCGATCAACGCTCCATGGCGTAAGCACGGCCGAATTGCGAATGCACGTACGCACTCGCATCGGCATGAAATATCTCGAAAACGTCACAACAACACCGGTCACCGTAAACTGTTTGTTATTTTTTGAATGTAAAATATATATCTTTTGTGTGCTTACAGTTTCTGTGTGAATAGAGTCTTTGTGTGCCACCGAAATCAAAAATATATATTGGGAAATTATCATTCACTAGTCTACTTCATCGAGGATATGGAAATTTCATGTTGGGACACCTAACCTCAATTTTTGACATCATCTAGTAAAAGCTATTTTTCTAGTTTTAAGAATAAGAATTTGATAACGAACTTCCATTCTCTGGATATTCGACAATTTTTTTTTTTTCATTTTCATTTTATTTTTTCAAATTTCAAGGTTTCTTTTTTTTGGGTAATTTTTTCTTCAAAAACAGGAGAAATGTCTCCAAAGAGCAAGTGAAACAAAAAACAGGAAAAAAGTACCATGAATAGGGCAGCGAAGTGAATTTTTTTCAACTTCATCTTTGAAATTCGTTTCCCGACATTCCATTTTTCTTCGCTTGTCGCAACTTTCGGACCGCACCGATGAACGGATTTTGGATTCCGACGTCTCATTTTGTTCCAAATCGCAGTGATTCTCGGATGAGTGTAGGAATTTTGGATGCGAGGTAAAACGAATTTATGGTAACCTATTATTTAACCGGTTTTTCAAAAAGTTACAAAAAAATTGTTTTTTTTTTCACATTATAGGTCGCCATAATTTCCAGGAAGCAGATAAAAAAAAATCCCACACTCATCCGAGAATGAGGTCTGTTACGAAGAAAATGAGACGTCAGAATTGAAAATCCATTGAGTCGCAGGGTCCGAAAGCTGCGACAAGTGAAAAATTTTGTGAAAAATCTCACAGCATTTAGATAACTCATACGGCTATAGAAAAATTTGAAATGATAGCTAAGTATACGTACTTCGTAAGGGTAAAATCGATTTTCAATTTGGATCGGCCGTGTCACGGAGAAAAAAATTTAATTTTCGAATTTTTTAGGTGACTCAGTCCCCTTAAGTATTCGAGAACGGACTCACGGTCACCCTGTACCCGAAGCGAGATCTCTTCGCGAAGAGCGATCTGATAATCAGGGTCCGAGAACCGTTCCCGAAAGGCGGCCTTGGTGGCTGGCCAATCCGCGAGCAGGACGCGAGCCTCCCGGTACCATGTCCGGGCCATGCCTTGTAGGCAAAACGGTAGCGTTCGCAATTGATCCTCGTCGTGGATCGGAACGAGAAGCCGGCCTTCCTCTATGAGTGAGAGGAAATCCTCCACATCTTCCTGGCGGTGGCCCGAGAACGACGCCTCCCAGCGGCGAACCTCCGGGAGAACCCGGTGAGGGGATAAGAACCTCCCTCGCCGTCGCGAGAACCGCGCGGGGAACTCGTCCTCTAAGGGCGCGAGATCCGCTCGACTGAGCGTAAGTCGCCGGCGTCGACTGTCCCGAGCGAACCTGTTGGGTGACAGGTCGGCAAGTGATGTTCCCCGGCATCATCGAGACCAGCCGCCGGTGCGTCCGGGGCATAACGAGATCTCCCCTCCCTGGGGCTAGGGACCCAGTGCCAGGATCCTCCTTGCTGCGGCGGTGGAAGCCCGCCCACCCCCGCACCTGGGCCAACAGGAGTCAGACCCAAGGGAGGAGGCATGTGAGACCCCCCGCGCCGATTGGTCACCGGTGGCCGGGTGTCCACCTCCGAGGCGTCGGGTGCTTCGTCATCCGTAGACACCCGCGGGAACTCACCTTCCGCTTCCGTATTCGCCATCTCGAGGAAGCTCGGAGAAGGGCGATAACTATCGGTGGCTGACGCCCGAGAACTCAGTGTTGACCGTACTGGGTACGAAACGAGAGCCTGGTCTAGCAAAAGTCTCCTGCTAAATCAAACGAAATCGATTTATTATCAATAATAATAATAAATCCGAACGATAGCTACGCTGCGTAGCAGACCGCAACGAATTCGCAAGCGTGGAGCAAAGCTCCGTGCGGGACTCCGCACCGAGAACTTCTTCAACAAAATGTTATTCTGTTGAGATACGAAATCGATTTATTATTAAGAAATAATAATAAATTCAAACGATAGCGACGTTGCGTAGTGGACCGCAACGAAATCGAAAGCATGGAGCAAAAGCTCCGTGCGCGAAGCACGCACCGGGAACTTCTTCAACAAAATCTTATTTTGTTGAGATAAACGGAATCAATTTATTATTAATGAATAATAATAAATTTAAACGATAGCTACGTTGCGTAGTGGACCGCAACGATACCGGAAGCGTGGACCGAAAGCTCCGTGCGCGAAGCACGCGCCGAGAACTGCTACAACAAAATCTTATTTTGTTGAGGTAAGCGGAATCGATTTATTATTAATAAATAATAATAAATTTGAACGATCGCTACGTTGCGTAGTGGACCGCAACGAAACCGAAAGCGTGGAGCAAAAGCTCCGTGCGCGAAGCACGCACCGAGAACTTCTTCAACAAAATTTTATTCTGTGGAGATACGAAATCGATGTATTATTAATAAATAATAATAAATTTAAACGATAGCTACGTTGCGTAGTGGACCGCAACGAAACCGAAAGCGTGGAGCAAAAGCTCCGTGCGCGAAGCACGCACCGAGAACTTCTTCAACAAAATCTTATTTTGTTGAGGTAAGCGGAATCGATTTATTATTATTAAATAATAATAAATTTAAACGACAGCTCCGTTGCGTAGCGGACCGCAACGACACCGAAAGCGTGGAGCAAAAGCTTCGTGCGCGAAGCACGCACCGAGAACTTCTTCAACAAAATCTTATTTTGTTGAGGTAAGCGGAATCGATTTATTATTATTAAATAATAATAAATTTAAACGACAGCTCCGTTGCGTAGCGGACCGCAACGACACCGAAAGCGTGGAGCAAAAGCTTCGTGCGCGAAGCACGCACCGAGAACTTCTTCAACAAAATCTTATTTTGTTGAGATAAACGAAATCGATTTATTATTAATAAATAATAATAATAAATTCACTCGATAACTGTAATCTCCGGTGCGTCGAGATAACTCGAGAGAATGCAGGAAAATTCTGCTCCTCTGTCGAGAACGTAGCACTGCACGAAGTGGCCGGGAACGACCTGTCACTTCACACACAACTCGAGAACGATCGGGGATAGCACTGGTACTTGTGAGTCCTCCGATATCCTTCGAAGCTTTGGAGTGAAATGATCGAAGAGTCCGGGAGCTGTTTTCGATCGGAGCGTCGATCGACGAGACCTTTCCTGGGGTGGGGTTACCCCCTGGGGTGCCGAAATTATTCGCCCCCCCTCCGTATCATCGGTAACCGCCGAGGCCCTACACCTAGGCTATCGATACCCCCTCCTACGGATCACGCTACGCGAGCCTGACCAGCGGGGAAGTCGAGATCGAGAGTTTCAGAATTCCGAGAATTTTAATCCGCCCTTAAGCCGGATTTCGACTCTCGAAATTCGAAACCGAAAAGCAATCAACTTTTCTTGCGGGAGCCATAAATCCTTCATATGTGAGACATGAAACCTTTATTCGAGATCAATAAATCATTTATTCGAGAACGATAGACGAATCAATTGTCCGTAACAATTCAAATTCGACAACGTGAGATTATCTCCCCGAGAGCAAGTGTCGCGTGAACGAAAATTAATAATTTTCATTCCCGTGGATTTTGCGGGAGCTATAAATCTTCAACGATCGACAAGAAAGTGCGTATCGCAATTTCTGTCCGAGAACAGGTACCGTCAGAACGAAAAAAAAAAAAAAAATTATTCAGTTCGCGGATTTAGCGAGAGCGATAGATAATTACGTGATCGACGAGAAATTGTTTGTCACAATTTCCATCCGAAAACGAGGGATATTGTATCCGCGAGAGCGAGTGCCATGAGAACGAAAACCATTTTTTTTTTGGACTTCGCGTAAGCTCGTGAACAATTGACACGAAATCGAGTATTTCATTTTCGGTTCGAGAACGAGGGATCATATCCCCGAGAGCAAGCATCGCGAGAACGAAAATTAATAATTTTCATTCCCGTGGATTCGACGAGAGCCATAAATCTTTGAGTGATCGACAAGAAAGTGCGTATCACAATTTGTCCGAGAACGGGGGATTATCATCTCCCCGAGAACAAGTACAGTCGGAACGAAAAATACATTTTTCAGTTCGCGGATTTAACGGGAGCGATAGACAATTACTTGATCGACTAGAAATTGTTTGTCACAATTTCTGCCCAAAAACGGTAAATTATTTATCCACGAGATCACCCCTGATGGATGCAAAAAAAAAACCACAAAGTGATTTTCCATCTCCAACAGGTATCGAACAAGAACATGATCGAGAACGTGCGAAATTCAAACAAATTTCGCGAACGTGAATTTTATGGACAATAAAATGTCCAGAACATGATCGAGAACGTGCATAATTCAAAAGAATTTCGCAAACGCAAAGTTGATTCACAAAACGATCATCGAGAACATGGTCGGGAACGTGCGAAATTCAAAAGAATTTCGCAAACGTGAATCTTACCCATCAAAAATAATAGTCGAAATCATGCAAACCTCAAAAGGGGTTCGCAACCGTGAAATTAATTCAAAAGAATAATTGTCGAAATCGTGCAAACTTCAAAGGGGTTCGCAACCGTGAAATTAATTCAAAAGAATGATTGTCGGAATCCTGCAAACCTCAAAAGGGGTTCGCAACCGGAAAATTAATTCAAAAGAATACTGGTCGAAATCGTGCGAAATTTACGAATTTCGTAACGTGAACTTGATTCAAAAGAATACTTACCGAGAACACGAAAAATCCATCGGGGTGGGCCCCACGTTGGGCGCCATTTGTTACGTATTTTTTTGTAGCCAAACGATAACGGTCGAGAGCTTACGAAAACTTACCCAATTTCATCCACACGTCACCTTCGGCCACGCACCTCCGTTCCTGCACCCGCGCTTCCGGTGGGCGCCAGCCAATTTTTGTATCGCCGGTATCGACAAACCGGACTAAACTGGGAGTCGAGTGGGACCTGGCTCGAATCCACTAACCCGCGATGCGAATCCTGGGACCTACGGATCCGCACGCTAACGATAACCGTCAATCCTTTTGGTCGCGAAGGATTGACAAAACGCAACCGGGTGCAGCCACGAAGCTGCGTGGTTGCGGAAATGCTCGGCCGCTCAGGCTGTGGGTTGTGGTAGAGGGGTCGTGATCTTTATTGGCCGATGAATAACGAGATCGTCATTATCCAACCACGAAAACAATAATTTCAGAAATAATTTCTGAAATAACGGTAACACTCAACTAATTTTTATTAGTGAGTTACGAGAACCAATCGTACGCAAGCCCACACGCAAGCGTGCGGGGAGCGCGACAATCCGAAAACATGACACGGGAACTAGCTCTACACCTCGCGTGAGCGAGAGAGAGACACCATAATCGATATCTATCCGCACGCCCCACCCATCGCTTGCGCGCCAGCGATGGTGGGAGAGGCGTTCGGGAGCTGTGCTCGAGCCGAAGGCCCGAGACAGACTGACTAGCGCAATCTCGATCAACGATATTCGCGTAATCGTTCGATAACTGTTCGATAACCGCAGCCCTCTCTCTCGGGTTACCTCCGAACCATAGACGAGACCATAATGCCAAAATATGCCGGTATCCTTGTGAGGTCGCTCAGGATCGCATCCCCTGGTGCATCACGCGAGAACAGGGCACTTTCTCCACAAAACGAAACATACACAGCACAAGGGGTCCCACCCTTGCCCGGAACCAAAAACCTCCGCCCGTTCTCCAGCGTGACGCACTCTTTTTATGGGGCGCAGGCATTGCAGCCCGACCTCCACGAACCCCTGAGCGAACGTCGTCGGGCGCACTCCACTGCCGGGTAGCTCATTTTCTCGAGCGTCACTCCGCACGACAGTTTCGCGCGCTCCGAACACAAACACATTCACACCCACACATACGTAAACCGATCATCTCACAGTCACACTCATGACGAGACCCATCGGAATCCGAAATGCATTCGATAACTGTTGGTTACCTAGAGAGTAACCGAGAGAGCGAGACGGAACACGCAACCGTAACGGTCAAATTGGTAACTACGAGATCCTTGTGACCGTGATTCGAAAAATCACGTCACAATATATATATATATATATATATATATATATATATATATATTGTGACGTATTTTTTTGTAGCCAAACGATAACGGTCGAGAGCTTACGAAAACCCCACAATCTCATCCACACGTCACCTTCGGCCACGCACCTCCGTTCCCGCACCCGCGCTTCCGGTGGGCGCCAGCCAATTTTTGTATCGCCGGTATTGACAAACCGGACTAAACTGGGAGTCGAGTGGGACCTGGCTCGACTCCACTAACCCGCGATGCGGATCCTGGGACCTACGGATCCGCACGCTAACGATAACCGTCAATCCTTTTGGTCGCGAAGGATTGACAAAACGCAACCGGGTGCAGTCACGGAGCCGCGTGGTTGCGGAAATGCTCGGCCGCTCAGGCTGTGGGTTGTGGTAGAGGGGTCGTGATCCTTTTTGGCCGATGAATAATTAATTCTTATTCTCAACCGCGAAAACCATAATTTTCAGAATTAATTTCTGAAACATCGGTAACACTCAACTAATTTTTATTAGTGAGTTACGAGAGCCAATCGTACGCAAGCCCACACGCAAGCGTGCGGGGAGCGCGACAATCCGAAAACATCACGGGAACTAGCTCTACACCTCGCGTGAGCGAGAGAGAGACACAACATCGATATCTATCCGCACGCCCCACCCATCGCCTGCGCGCCAGCGATGGTGGGAGAGGCGTTCGGGAGCTGTGCTCGAGCCGAAGGCCCGAGACAGACTGACCAGCGAAATCTCGATCAACGATATTCGCGTAATCGTTCGATAACTGTTTGATAACCGTAGCCCTCTTTCTCGGGTTACCTCCGAACCATAGACGAGACCATAATGCCAAAATATGCCGGTATCCTTGTGAGGTCGCTCAGGATCGCATCCCCTGGTGCATCACGCGAGAACAGGGCACTTTCTCCACAAAACGAAACATACACAGCACAAGGGGTCCCACCCTTGCCCGGAACCAAAAACCTCCGCCCGTTCTCCAGCGTGACGCACTCTTTTTATGGGGCGCAGGCATTGCAGCCCGACCTCCACGACTCCCTGAGCGAACCTCGTCGGGCACACTCCACTGCCGGGTAGCTCATTTCCTCGAGCGTCACTCCGCACGACAGTGTCGTGCGCTCCGAACACACACATTCACACACACACACGTAAACGCAACCAATCATATCACAGTCACACTCATGACGAGACCCATCGGAATCCGAAATCGGTTCGATAACTGTGAGTTCTTTGGAGGGTAACCGAGAGAGAGAGACGGAACACGCAACCGCAACGGTCACATCGGTACAAACGAGATCCTTGTGACCGTGATTCAAAAAATCACGTCACAATATATATATATATATATATATATATATATATATATATATATATATATATTGTTCCTGGGTTCCCGTTTGAGATGAGAACGCATCATATTAAAAGGTTGTTTGCTCCTTTTTAAGCGGGAATGTGCCCACTAGGGACAGGAGCTAGTGTCTGGGATTATGATGGGTAGAATTTTGGGTATTTCAATATATTGTCAGTAATTCAATGAACGTTTCGTGGACAAATGGTTAAAACGATAACAATATATTGATTTATTGGAAACTTTTGAAATGGTTTTGATATTTTACGCGGTCGACCAACATGGTCGAGTCGCGGAGTTGAATTTTATATTTGTGCGGAAAAGACCAACATGGTCGAGCCGCAGAATCGAATTTATTATTTTTGAGCGGATACGACCAGCATGGTCGAGCCACGAAGTACAACACTGATTAATTTTTAGCGGACACGACCAACATGGTCGAGTTGCGGCATGCAACTTATTAATTTTGAACGGACACGACCAGCAAGGTCGAGCCGTGAAAACCAACTGAACTGGAATTTGGATTTAAAGTAGTGCCTTGCACTCATTACGAATCAAGGCGCGAACGAAATAAAGATGCGCCAGGGCACGGCACATCACGGAGATGTGCTCCGTCTCCTCCGGCCACCGTGAGATTCCATACGTCAGCAAAATTCGCAGACGACTTACCGTGGGATCTCCGACGGTTGTCCGCTCGCACGTTGAGTCGGCAAAAATATCGAACTCATACAATTTCTACAATTAAACGTATTTTGATGGTCGGTGCAATACTCCGGACGTAACAATATATATATATATATATATTGTAACGTCTTTTTCCGGGACGTATACAAAAACGCCTCCTCGGCCGGTATATTTGATATTTAATAAAAAATATTTGGGCGCCAGCCACGCTTATAGCGTGACCCGACCGGGAAAGAAAAATAAATTTTCAAGATGTTAATTGGAGAGACGTGTGGGGGTTTGCTCGACTAGACCGCAGCCATCACACGGGTAGAGGGGCGGTTCGGGAAAGTGTGATTTTTGGCGGGGATTTGAGTGAGATCGAAACAAATGAAAGTTATTGAGCACACACACGAACACTACGAAATTTCAGGGAATTTTCACGGTGAATTTATTTTCACAAAAAAAATACAAAAATAAAATAATTCACCTCGCGATTTTCATGGACAACAAAGTACAATTTCCCTACTATAATCGCGCGCCACTACTCTGTCCGCAGCGCCGATTCCCTATTCGAAACGTTCAAAAAAAAGCATACAAAAAAAACACATAAAGAACAAACTACTTCGCGAACGCGGAACTAAAACCCGGATTGTTTTCTTTTACGGCGGACCCTACTATCTTACACTCTCAACGCAATCGCACGCGCATTACAGGGAACACACAACGTAACCTCGACGATCGAATGCAAAACTGGAGAAAAATTCGCTCCCGATTTCAACGACTTCTAATTCTCGGCCGTAGCCTACAGACGACTCAGATTTACCCAAAACAAAACCCAAACGAATCTAAGACGGTTCCTGCTCGACTTACGCCACGAGACTTGCCGTGTCCACGCACCAAAAACAAAAACGAAACTCGCGTGACACTCTAACGGAAAATACGATCCGCGGAAAATTGACCGAACGGCGTTGCCCCGGGAAAAATCTTACCCTGATTTTCCAATGGGCTTCGTTGGCCTGGTTCCTCCATTTATTTCCGGGACTCGTTGCGTTGAAACCGGGATCAGAATTTCCGGGAACTCTCCTGTCCCGACATCCTCCGGGATGCTCTCGCTTCTCCCCAAAACCAAAACTACCTGCTGGGACCGACGATTCGCGAAGAATGCCCTGTCACGACTCCTCGCGTTACGCGGACCGGCTACTTGTCCCCCACTCTTTTTCTAAAATATTTTCGAAGTCCGGGAGCTGCTGTCGCCTACCGTTCAAAATTCGCATTTAATTACCCCCGTGACTATTACTATATCGATCACGAGTCCTCGCCGTTGTGCTCATCACCGATCATTCCTTGTCCGTCGGGGAATATTGACAACTTCCAATCTTCGTTATTTGATTGGTTTTCGACGAGGAATAAATTTGCCGGGAATCATGCCCATTGGTTTATTCTGCGCCAATGGTCTCCTTATTCCTCGTGTTGTCCTCCCAGTTACATAAAAAAAGAATGTATAACAAACAAATTATTAATAATATTTCTCAATATTTCTCGTTGCCCAGACGAACGTGCTCGATATTTGCCGAGGGAGTCGGAGGAATAGCCAAAAAAAAGCCGGATATTTAGAGGCATCATTGTAACGCTCAAAATAAGCGTTACAATATATATATATATATATATATATATATATATATATATGTATGTATATATATATATTGAAACGTTTCGTGAACTTGTGGATGGTTCTCCAAGGCCATCCACCCTCACGGTCTTCACGATGTTTTTTTTTTTCATCCTAATAATACGGGGATGAGTTGATGAGAGTTCATGTACGGGACTCGATAGGAAGATGCGGGTGGAAATTGTGGTAGGTTTTTATGAAAGCCTCAGATTCGTCAGTGTTTCGTTCACGTATGCCACGTTTATCGAACGTCTCGATCCTTCATCACAGGCCGTGAAAGGATGGACCTTTATTTCTTTTTGACGTCCCGCTTTATTGCGTCGTCGGGATTTGCTTTGAGTAGGGGGAACGTTTAGAAGGACCGTTCTCGTAATTTTATTTGATTCTAAATTCGTGTGACCTCGTGGACCGGTGTCGCACGTTATACACTGATGCTGGGGAACTTGTCTTTGACCGTTAAGCAGTTGGAAGAACTGGAAACAACTTGTTCAATTTTACGTTTAATTTGAATGATATGTTTAAGTGAAGCTAATTTCGTGTGACCTCGTAGACCGTGGTCGCACGTTATCAAGTGATGTTATCGAATGATGGGAAGTGATTACGGATTTGGTGGAAGTAACTCGTCACGTATGATTACGGTATGCCCTGATTGGCCCGACCTGTCGTTGATAATCGCGGTATAATCCTGATTTAACTAACTCGTCGCAGATAATCTTTGGTCAGTCCCGGCCAATCTGACTCGTCGCGTGTCACCTCTTGCCCGTGATCCTTGCCCCATGGGAGGTGACTGATTGGGTCGAGACGCAAAGCGAGATCAGCTTGTAACGGTATTTTTTTGTTACTTAATTTTTATAGGGTCTTGAGCACGCCAAGAAATGTTTTTACACGGGCAATAGGTAAAAGTAGGGTTTATTCTCCAAACAGATGAAATTACAGATAATTATTCTCGTTCTCCTCGCATTCATATGTTGCGTCGTAGAAATTCGACAGATCGTCGCGCTCTCTTTCGGATATTTTTCGCGTACAGTTTGCCGTGCTTCGCTCACACGGGCTTTTCGCGCTTACTCTCGCAATATCGTCGCGCGCTCACGTGGGTTCGTATTCCCGGCAGAGATGTCTCTCGATACGCTCGGCGGAGCTTGCGCGCGCGTGCTCTCGACGCCGTAAGTTCGCGTTTTCTCGTATTTTCGCACCCCTTTTCGGTGTTTTTTCGGTCGTTCGGGCTTCTCCGTGTCCCTCCCCGTCGATCTATCGGATTTTTCGAGTTTGTCGGACGTCCAGGACTCCGTAGTCGTAAAATTTCGTTCCCGTCGGTCTGCGCATGCGCGGCGTTGTTATGACAGCTCGGTGCCGACGTTTCGATGCTTCAACGGTCGGTGGCCGGTGGCTGTCCTCGCGATGCGATACCGAGTTTTGTTGCAATTTATTGTTTCTCCACCTTCGCGTCTCGTGATGGGAAAAATCCTTCCGCGCCCATGGTTTCTTTGTTCGATCGCTGGAACAGACGAATAAAAAAAAATTCGGACTTTGTCCGGCATGCGTGTGACTCCGGTGGATCCCTCTCGGCCTCTCGGCTTCTCGTGTCTCCGTTCGTTTTCTGGATACTCGTGCGCCGTTGCTCGTCGAACCCCAATGCTCTTCTCTTCGTTCCTCCTCGGTTTTTCCTGGTCGGCTGCTGGCTGCTGGCTGCTGGCTGGAGATCCTGGGGCTGTGGACAGAGAAATTCTGATGCCTGCTCCTCCGGTGGTGGTTTTTTTATACCCCGCCGGGAGCTTCCCTCTCTTTTGCTTTTTCAGGGTGACGCTGACATAAAACGCTAAAGCGGACGATTCGATGTCCTCGTTCCCAACGGCGTGTAGAGGTGCTGCTGATCCGTGACGAGTTGGTTTGAACGTGTATCGCCGCGATGGAGCGAGTCAAGGGGGGACGCTCGGGGGTGGGTGATGAATAAGTTCCGGAGATAAAATGTAAAGAGAATATGTATGTTGGTTTATTTATTATTTTTGTTTTGTTGAGTGGATTTGATGTGAGTGCGTGGGTGTGTGTGTGTGTGGTGTACTTAGCCTAGGATATAACATTTTGGTATAACGTATTAATATAAAAAATAATAAATAAAGTAAAGATTTTCAAGGGACCAAAATTATATAAAAATAGGCACGCGTTTAGAGGGGCAAAAAACAATTATTTCGAAGAATAGCGTGGTGGGTTATGGAGAAGGGTCGGTGGGAGGGGTGTGTGGAGTTTTTTTGGGGGGGCTCTGTTGTATTGGTTGTTGTCCCCGTGGGTTGGTTGGTGGACGGCGAGGACGGGTACTACGACGTTGGTAGTATGCGGCTTCTTCTGCGGGAATGACCTGGATCCGTCGGATGATTGGCCGTGCCCGTGGTGGTCGAGTGACTGGTACCACCGACGTGGTTCCTCGTGAGAGCGCTTCGCTGGCCAGCGCCCCTTCGAGAAGCTCCTCAAGCTCCTGGTAGAGGGCTCCGTAGTCGGGTGATGGTGGACGCTCCGTTTGGTCTGGAGGAGGAGTGGTGGGAGGAGAGATAGGAGGTAGGAAGTGAGGGTTGCCGTATGTGAAGGTAGGAAGGTCGAGAGGGGAAAGAGGTCGAAGGGATCGTGGGGAACGAGGATCGATAGCGTATTGGCACCGTACGACGGGGGGAGCCCCAATCGTGACTCGTCGCCGAAGTACGCGCCTTACGTACGAAGGATTTGTTTTATTTTTAGGCATGACTGTGGACAAGGAAAAAAGAGGTCCATGATGGAATTAGGTAGGGTAGAATTAGTGATGAAAAAGAGATAGGAACCCGTGTACGTGATTGTGTGTAGGTGTGAGAGTGTGGTTATGTGTAGATGGTGTGAATGATTTTGGAAAGACGTTTTTTTAAGGGGTATGACGTGGTTTGTGTGTGTGATTCCCTCTGGTTGTTTTCGCTCGTTTGGTTTCGCTCTTTCGAGGGAGAACCACCTGAACGGTGGAATATGTAGGACTGCCCCTTAATAGGGGAAGAACCCACCTGAACGGCGGAGTCTGTAGGACTGCCCCTTAATAGGGGGAGAACCCACCTAAACGGTGGAGTATGTAGGACTGCCCCTTAATAGGGGGAGAACCCACCTGAACGGTGGAGTATGTAGGACTGCCCCTTAATAGGGGGAGAACCCACCTGAACGGTGGAGTATGTAGGACTGACCCCTTAAAAGGGGTGAGAACCCACCTGGTCGGTGATGTACCTAAACTAACCTGAAGAAGTTTAAGTGGAGAAAGAAAAGAAGAGCGAGGGGAGTGAGTGGAGTGAGAGAATAATAGTTTGTCTGCAAAGAGGAGAGAGAGTGAGAGAGAGAGAGAGAGAGAGAGAGAGAGAGAGAGAGAGAGAGAGAGAGAGAGAGAGAGAGAGAGAGAGAGAGAGAGAGAGAGAGAGAGAGAGAGAGAGAGAGAGAGAGAGAGAGAGAGAGAGAGAGAGAGTGAGAGACAAGAGAGAGAGGGTGAGAGAGAGAGGAAGATAGCGTGATGGAGTGTTCGTCAAAAGGATCAATTTTCACTTCGGCAGTGAGGGGTATTGATACCTTTTCGCTGTTTGTGTCTCTTAACTCGCAAAAAAAATGGAGTGAGTTGTCGTTCCTAGTCGGGACGGTACCTTTCCTGTTCGGAAAGGAGGCGATTACTCGGCTGAGCGGCTGCTCTTATATAGACCGTGGGGTGCTCGCCCGGCTGCGAGCGAGACGGCCGCGGCTCGCCACCTAGCGGCTTAGACGCGAACTCAGCCCCCTCGGGACACCGTGGTGCCGGAGACCGGGCTCCCGAAGCCTCGATCGATCGGCAGGGCTGTGCCTATAAACGGGGCAGCCCCCTTTTTTATGTTTATTATTATTATTATTAATATTTTTATTTTTGGAGCCGGGTCGTGGGGGTGGCGCACAACAACGCCACCGGCACGAGCAGTGATTGGCTCCGGTGCATTGACGCCACCGCTCTCATCCGTCATTGGTCCTTTTTTTATGTTTTTTCCCGCCACCCGCAGGATCCTGTTTCCTCTTTTTGTTACAGGTGTCGCTGCAGTTGTTGTTCGCTGACGGATGCTGAGCCTCGTACGCCTGCGCATCTTTTCCCTCGCTTTTCTGACTTGGGGTGGAGCTTTGGGGCTCGGTGTAAAGGCTACCGTTACAAGCTGATCCGTGGATTCGCACTCTCCCCAATCGTCATATGATAGCGACTGAACTTCCGATTGCAATAATCGGGGCCAGTGCTTACTGATTCTCTCGCCACTGCAGCGAACTTTCAAGCGCAATGCTTGAGGCCAATCTGCAGCGTGAGGTCCCTATACTAACAAGGAAAGGTCCCGAGGTGTCCCCCTCCGATTTTGATGAAACTTGGCACGATTGTAGAACTGGTCAAAACATTCGACACGTATTTTTTTTTATCGGCGGAGTCCCATATTCAAGGGGTAAAAACCACCCCTGAAAATTAAGTGTTTTTTCGTTTTTCGATTGTAACTCGTAAACGGCGTGAGATAGCAAAAAAGTTCAAATGGCAAAGTTATTGCATTTGACACGGACTATACATTGGTGGTAAGAACGATAAATAATTTTAAACAATTGACCATTATTTATTTGAAAAATCTGTTTTTTTAAACATATCTGCGAGGGTTTTACTTCGATCGAAATGCCAATCCGTCACTGTATACATGATGGGGAAATAAAGTTAACGTGTTTTTGGTCTCATTCATACCTCGCACTTAAGGGGGTAGAAACCACCCCTGACCTCCTCCCCCGAGGTGTCCCCCTCCAATTTTAATGGAACTTGGCACGATTGTAGAACTGGTCAAAACATTCGACACGTTTTTTTTTTTATCGACGGAGTCCCATATTTAAGGGGTGAAAACCACCCCTGAAAATTAAGTGCTTTTTCGTTTTTCGATTGTAACTCGTAAACGGCGTGAGATAGCATAAAAGTTTAAAGGGCAAAGTTATTGCATTTGACACGGACTATACATTGGTGGTAAGAACGATGAACAAATTTAAACAATTGAAGATTATTTATTCAAAAAATCTGTTTTTTCAAATATATCCGCAAGGGTCTTACTTCGATCAAAATGTCACTCCGTCGATGTTTACATGATGGGAAGATAAAGTTGACGTGTTTTCGGTTTCATTCATATGTCGCAGTTGAGGGGGTAGAAACCACCTCTGACCTCCTCCCCCAAGGTGTCCCTCCCCGATTTCGATGAAACTTTGCACGATCATAGACCCTGTCTAAACATTTTACACGTGTTTTTTTGAAGTGAATACTTCTTAAACGACACAGGATCGGCTCGCCAGCCGGCGCGTTGTAGGACGGGACAAGAGAATGAAGGAATGAAAGAAGAGAGAGAGGGGACGAGAATGATGCGTGAGCTGTGGGTATGCGAGTGAGAGCGAGCGAGTCAATGCCGAGAGGGGGCAGGATCGCGTGCCTCGTCATCGGCAGTATACCTGGAGTATACGTGTGATAGTACGGACAGACCTCGTGCGAGAGAGATAGCGCCATGGGCGCTCGCGGCGGAGCGAGAGAGAACGTGGATCTTAAGAGGATCCCGAACGTTTGGGCCACCTTCTCTCTCGCTCCGCCGCGAGCCCCCATGGCGCTATCTCTCTCGCACTTGTTGCGGACGCGAAACGTTTGGGATCCTCTCAAATGGCGGGTAAGGGCTGGAGCGTAAGAAGAAACACTTCTGCGATTTTTTTCATAAATAAATAAATAGAGATAATTCATTCAAACCTTTTACCCATCATTAAGTATCATCTCGATAACATTCTGTGATTGTTTTATGCGAAAATATCGAAGAACAAGCCGGTGACAAAGCTTTTCCAACAATGTCTTTGGAAAAAAACTATTTGCGGTGTTAATCTCAGCTATAAATTATCTGAAATCAACGATCATCTAAATTTAGTCGAAGTATCATCAAATCCTCCCCTTTACGGTCTCTGATTTTTTTTTCATTCTTAAATTTTCGGTGGTCATTTAAAGTGAAAATTTCGTGGTCATTTTTCATAAAAAATAGCAGTTCTCACTTTCAATAACCACCAACAATTTGAAAATTAAAAAATAATAATCAGAGAACGTAGGGGGGAGGATTTCATGATATTTTGACTACATTTAAATGGTCTTTGATTTTAGATAATTTTCAGCTGAGATATAGTCAACACTGCAAATCGTTTTTTTTCCAAAGACGTTTTTGGAAAAGCTTCGTCACCGCGGCTTGTTTGTCGATATTTTCTTATTAAAAGATTACAGGATGTTATCGAAATAATACTTAATAATGTTCAAAAGATTTGGGTAAATTTGCTCTATCCATATTTATAAAAAAAGACGTCTACCCTCCAGCCCTTATGCCCCCCCCTCCCGTTAATAAATAAAAAACATTTTTGAAAACACAAATATCAACGTGCAGGCTACTTTCGACTTCCTTGTTAATTCATAATTCGATCACTGACTCTTCCTCTCCTCCCCTTCTCTCTCTCTTCCTCTTTCTCTCTTCCTCTCCTCCCCTTCTCTCTCTCTTTCTTTTTCTCTCTGGAATCATCGGCAGAAATAATTTACCGCGCCAGCGAAATGCATACAAGTATTCACTTCCATCGTGTGTGATTCCAACACACACTCAATTTTTTTTATCGGCGGAGTCTCACATTTGAGGGGTGACAACCAGCCCCTAAAATTGAGTGTTTTTTTGTTAATCGATTGTAACTGGTAAGCGGGGTTAGATAGAAACAGAATTTAAAGTGCAAAGTTATTGCATTTTACGTGGACTATCCATTCGTGATAAAAACGATGAATAAATTTAAACAATTGACCATCAGTTGTTGAACATTTTTTTTTCAAATTATCTACTACGGTCTCACTTCGATCTTAATGTCGCTTTGTTAATGATGGAAGAATAGAGTTGACGCGTTTTTTGTCTCATTCATATCTCGCGGGTAATGGGGTGGAAACCACCCCTTACCTATTTGACGGTATTGTCGCATAGTCGGTGATTCTATTTACAATATTTGGCTCATTTCAGGTCCGTAACGGATGTTCATTACAATTGAACATTTAGAAGAACAATTTATTCTCACGTGACCAAATACAGTTCTGAAGATCGCAACTTATTTGTTTCTTTACTGTGATTCGTGAATTGGAACAAATATATTATTCTACGGAAATAATATATTCGTGCACCTTTCATATTTATAATTTTTAAAATAAAGTTCAAGGATGAGTGAATCTGTCTACAATCGATGTCAGATATCGCCAAAGCCAAAAATCTGTGTGACCTGAAACGAAAGGTTATGTGTTTCTGGACCTTCTATAATCTTGATGGAACATGTTTCACCGGGTCGTTAGCTCTGACCAGAACTTTCGTTCTGTTTCGTCCAATTCACGAATCACAGTAAAGAAACAAATAAGTTGCGGTCTCTAGAACTGTATTTGGTCACGAGAGAATGAATTGTTTTTCTGAATGTTCAATTGTAATGTAACATCCGTTACGGACCCGGAATGAGCCAAATATTGTAAATGGAATCACCAACTATGCGACAATACCGTCAAATAGGTAAGGGGTGGTTTCCACCCCATTATTACGTGCGAGATATGAATGAGATAAAAAACGCGTCAACTCTATTCTTCCATCATTAACAAAGTGACATTAAGATCGAAGTGAGACCGTCGTAGATAATTTTAAAAAAAATGTTCAACAACTGATGGTCAATTGTTTAAATTTATTCATTGTTTTTATCACGAATGGATAGTCCACGTAAAATGCAATAACTTTGCACTTCAAATTCTGTTTCTATCTAACCCCGCTTACCAGTTACAATCGATTAACAAAAAACGCTCAATTTTAGGGGCTGGTTGTCACCCCTCAAATGTGAGACTCCGCCGATGAAAAAAAATACGTGTAAAATGTTTAGACAGGGTCTATGATCGTGCAAAGTTTCATCGAAATCGGGGAGGGACACCTTGGGGGAGGAGGTCAGAGGTGGTTTCTACCCCCTCAACTGCGACATATGAATGAAACCGAAAACACGTCAAATTTATTTTCCCATCTTGTATACATCGACGGAGTGACATTTTGATCGAAGTAAGACCCTTGCGGATATATTTGAAAAAACAGATTTTTTGAATAAATAATCTTCAATTGTTTAAATTTGTTCATCGTTCTCACCACCAATGTATAGTCCGTGTCAAATGCAATAACTTTGCCATTTAAACTTTTCTGCTATCTCACGCCGTTTACGAGTTACAATCGAAAAACGAAAAAGCACTTAATTTTCAGGGGTGGTTTTCACCCCTCAAATATGGGACTCCGTCGATAAAAAAAATACGTGTCGAATGTTTTGACCAGTTCTACAATCGTGCCAAGTTCCATTAAAATTGGAGGGGGACACCTCGGGGGAGGAGGTCAGGGGTGGTTTCTACCCCCTTAAGTGCGAGGTATGAATGAGACCAAAAACACGTCAACTTTATTTTCCAATCATGTATACATTGACGGATTGGCATTTCGATCGAAGTAAAACCCTCGCAGATATGTTTAAAAAAACAGATTTTTTAACTAAATAATGGTCAATTGTTTAAAATTATTTATCGTTCTTACCACCAATGTATAGTCCGTGTCAAATGCAATAACTTTGCCATTTTAACTTTTTTGCTATCTCACGCCGTTCACGAGTTACAATCGAAAAACGAAAAAGCACTTAATTTTCAGGGGTGGTTTTCACCCCTTAAATATGGGACTCCGCCGATAAAAAAAAATACGTGTCGAATGTTTTGACCAGTTCTACAATCGTGCCAAGTTTCATCAAAATCGGAGGGGGACACCTCGGGACCTTCCCTTGTAAGTAAGGCGTAAGGCCAGTTGGTGGTCTCAATATTCGAGTAAATGTACTACCGGATGAAATTATAAGATGCCGCAGCGTCCGTGTCCGTGGGTCTTATAGTTTTTTACTTTGTGTGGAGGGGGAAGGGTGGCGTAATGTTGCATCATGCTTGTTTGTGGTAGGGATGAAATGTTGTGGAGAGGTGGTAAAATCGTACGATTATTTAACTCGTTTCTTGTGGTGGGGATGAAATGTATCGGAGAGGTGGAAAGATCATACGATCTTATATAACTGGTGCGGTCTGGTGGGGATGAAATGTGTCGAAGAGGTGGAAGAATCATACGATCTTATATAACTGGTTGGGTCTGGTGGGGATGAACTCGATCGGAGAGGTGGGGGAATCATACGATCTTATATAACTGGTTAGGCCTGGTGGGGATGAAATCTATCGGAGAGGTGGAAAGATCATGAGATGTTATATAACTGTACGGTCAGGCGGGGATGAAAATCTTGGCAGAGGGGGAAAAGTCGTCTGATGTCACGCGGCGCCCTGCTATTGGCCCCGCGCCCTCAACCACGTATTCATTTCTTATGGGGCCCGTACCATTTTTGTTTGATTGACCTCTTAACGAAATTAATTAATCAACCGACTGGAACGCGGAATAGTGACCGAGGAATTCTGTCACGTTACAATATATATTCTATTCGCTGGGTTCTCCGTGTCGTCTGCTATTATCGATGCCAGCGCAAAAACGCGGTGAATCGTATAACGCGAATATCTGTATAGGACATAGGAAGCAGCGTTGGCGTTGTTTACTTGTCTCTTTATACTTTCTGTACACGTCAATGCCAGCGCGATTGTTTTGTTTTTTGGTTATACGTTTTACCGCGTTTTCGCGCTGGCATCGATATTAGCACAGGACATGAGCGAGAAGACCAGCAAATTGAATATCTATAGGACATAGAGAAAGCAGCCGAGGCGCTGTTCACTTGTCTCTCCATGCCTTCTGTCAACGTGAATACCAGCGCGATTGTTTTGTTTTTTTATTAAACGAATCACCGCGTTTTCGCGCTGGCATCGACATGAGCAGAAAACATGGGAGCATTCAGTGAATACAATATATATATATATATATATATATATATATATATATAGCAATGTGATGCTTATGGGAGCGCTATGAGGAAGCATTTTTGTTTTGGCTTCCTCATAAAGGATTCTTCGTTCACTACCTACGATTCAGCGGAAGCAAATTGCAATGCTCAACTTGCAGCTTGCTTAAAATTATGAGGAAGCAATTTGCAAGTTTCAACTTGCAGCTTGCTTAAAATTATGAGGAAGCAATTTGCAAGTTTCGACTTGCAGCTTGTTTTTTTTTCGCATGATATATTAATTTTAATCAGTGTATCAACAGAGATAGTTTTCGACATACACTCGAATCTCACTTTAACGAGATTGACTTCAACGAGCGCCCACATTAATGAGCGCTCTTTATTTTGCTACAATGAGCAAAACGTCTTCTCCTTAACCCCCACTTTATTGATGGGGTGAATCCGCCTGGTGTCAGAGTGACGCTTTTGGCTGTAGACGTCCGAAGAGTGGGGACCCGTCTCGCCGTCGCTAATGTGAGACTTCCGATTCCCGAACTTCTCGTTAATGTGAGATTCGGGAGTATCTATGTACACGTAAAGCTAAGTATACAACGTAGTAAAAAAAATGTATAGAATCGTAACAAAGATGCGACTCAGTGTCTAATAACATCTTGAAGATGTTTGACGTTTCTTATTAGCCTTCCATACAATTAACTGATAATGAGGTGTATAAGATTATTAAGATTTCAATGTTTCCTCAAATTTAAACACATCAGTGTTTTTCCACCAAATCTTATACCCAACAACCTTTATCGGTGATTTTTGTGAATCCACGAGATTGAGCATGGCAAGTCAAATACTTTTGAATCAGCAGAGGCTTATAACCGAAAAGCTCTAATTCCTGTCAAAACCGAACCATCCAATAAAATATCATAAAATCAAAACTTATTGATGGATTTGGCCCAAATGCAATACCAACTAACCTTGGGTACATATCTCCTTGTCAAGAACTATTTAGACGAGTATCTCAAAATTTGCGATCGCTGGAGTGATAACGCCTTTTTTTTTGGGAATTTGAAAACAACATAAAATCTGAGTCGCAGCTTCAACCATTCCGAAAATTATAGTCAAAGAAGTGATTATGGAGCTGCACATGTCTGCAAAATTTGGGGGCTGTAGCTCAAACCGTTCTCGAGTTATGGAAGTTTGAATTTTGGGAGGCCATTACACACATACACACACACACACACATACATACATCCGGACATTTTCTCCAAATGTGTTTTCTCGACGTTTTGGAACATTCTGAACATGGTGACATGAAGATCTCGAACAAAAATTTTCCCACCGTCACAAAGCTTCCTTTATGAGGAAGCAAAAAGTTTGTTTGGCTTGAAGTTGGGATTGGGGTCATTTTGACCCTAGTGACCTCGAAGGGTTAAACGTAATTTCACAATAACACTTCTTTGTAGGTCGTACCGAATTAACCCCGGGCTGCCCAGCTGGTAACCATCCACGTCCGTCGTGCGGATACGGTTAGTTAGTTTCACATAATTGATTTTCGGAATATTTTCCTGTTTACTACGTTCATGTTACTATTTATTTTCAATTTTGCAATTCCAGGGATTTGAAGCTGCGTTCGTTTTATGCGAAAATCGGACGAAGGAGCTGTACTGTCGAATCTGGGACCGGACCTTCGAATTGTGCCCGCAGATGCGAGAAAATTTGGCTGCTGTCGTGAGCGATTTTGAGAAGGCCCTAGTTGCCTCGGTGCAGCAATCTTTTCTTGCGACGCGGGTACGTGGATGCTGATTCCACTTTTGCCAGGTATTTTTTCGAGTTGCATATTATGCATTTAAAAAATCATGAATCTCAAACATTGTTCGCCGGATTAAATTTTAATTGGCTTCTTCTTCTTTTTGTTATTTCAAGGCGGTTTTTCGTCGGTGGAAAAAAATTGGGAGTCCCCGCGCGCCGAAGAAGATTCTTTGGATGACGATGGGTCTTCCGCTGATGGCCCCTGAACGGATGACCGACGGGCTGGACGTGATCGCGATCGTCGACTTCCCCTTCGTGACGCGATTCGTCGAATACCTGCGGAGGCAGTGGGCACCCATTGCGGAAATTCTATCGGTCCGGGACGCTCCAGTGCGAACGAACAACGTGGCCGAAAGCTTTCACCGACATATTGTCGCTAAGCTAGGCGGTCGAAACACCAACATCTGGGCATTTCTAGGTAAGAGAGGTCTTATCCCGATATAATAATCGGAGTTTTTCAAATGATTTTTGACTATTATATTTTAACCCTTCATCATCCCCAACGGGAGTTACGGGTGACCCCACCGAAAACTTCTCCATACTACATTTTTATTTATCTATATGATTACGTTGATTGAACAAATTAATCCTTCAGCAATATAACGATTGATCCTTACACTAGGATGATTAATAAGATTTCATGATTTAAAAAAAAAAAATTCACAGTACTTAAAAGTACTTTTTAAGGTACTGGAACGTATTTGGCTCCCGTTGGGGGGTAAAGGTGCCAAAAAACACGTTTGGGACTAATAGTTCATTTGAACATTCTTATGCATTTATAGATAAGCTGGAGAGTCTCGTTCGGGTGGAGGCCGTAAACTGGGACCGGGTGGCCAACGCGAATGCGGGCCGTCGTCGAGAGGGTGGTGCACAGGTCCAAGAAGACAAACGAATTGCGGATGCCCAATCCAAGCTTGATTTGGGAAGGTTTGTAGTGACAAATGATTATGAATAGCAATCGTATTGCTCGAGTGTCTCAAGCTGACATTCTCAAAAGATTCCCTTATGGAAACCGTAAACCGTTTTTTGTCATAGGTACACCGTGGAAGATTTTTTGACGACAGTCGTCAGGCCAGGTCGTCGCCAAGTCGTTGAAAACGACGCAGAACTCGAAATCGGTGAGTCGAATTGCAATGTTATCTTCCTGCAAGTATTCGCATAATGTTACAGTTTTTTAATTAGCTTGGAAATAAAAGTATGCTAAGATGCTAAGATGTGGTCTGTGTGCATTTTTTTATACAGTGAACGGACCGCCGATGGCTGACGATGAAGAAGACGCCGACGTCGAAATTGCTGGGTCGATCGATTTCGCGGATGAGGAAGACGCCGACGTCGAAATTGCGGAATCGGTCGATTTCGCCGATGAGGAAGTCGCCGACGTCGAAATGGCGGAGTCGATCGTTTTCGCCGATGAGGACGACGCCGATCCCGAAACTGCTGAATCGATCGATTACGACGATGGTGATATCGGCGTCGACGAATGGCAAAATCGTCAGCCTCCGCAGGCAGAGCCACACCGGGTTGAGCTTCTGGCGGCTGAGCGTGCCGAGGCATTTGATCCGCCGAACATCGAAGTGATCGAAATAATCGAATTCATCGAATTGCCGTAGAAGCTTGTGACAGCATGTGGTATTTCTTTCGATTTTTCCTGCTATTTTTTTTCAGTAATACATTTTTGTAAATTCCGTCAAAATAATGTTTAAATTTTGATCGCAAGCACACAAAAATTTGTGTTTTGAACTGCTCATTTAACAAAAATTATCGAAAATAATTAATTTTTTTTCGATAATTTTTTTTTAAAGAACAGGTCAATGCGCACATTCGACTGTATTTGCGATTAAATTTGAAATATTTTGTTCCAAAGATATTTGTATTTCAATTTTTTTTGTTTGGGAATTTTTAAAAATTCATTACCGAAAAAAATACAGCAGGAAAAAACCGAAAAAATTGTCGCATGCTTTTTCTATCAAGTACTTTGAGTGAACATTTTTTTTGCTTAGTTTCAGCGATCTGGACGAGTCAGGAGATGACAAAAATCGATACCCCATGTGTCGCCCCGTTTATAACGTTATTGAACGAACAGGAGAAGCCAGCCAGGGTGTCCTAGTCTATGCTGTTTTTCAGATTTGGTGGGATGATCCAAACCCAGCGGAAAGGAAATCCGCCAATATCAAAGATAAGTAAAACTGAAAATTATTTTTTGATTCATATCGATAATAATTATTTGTTTCGTTGCAGAATTTCATATTATTCATTTTGTTATATTCCAGATGTGAAGGATTGAGCCAAGCCAAGCACGAAGAAAATCCACCAGGATCGAAGGACAGTTTCATGATCGCTGCGAATTCACTCTGTTTTTAAGATAAGCAAAAGCGAAGATTATACGTTTATTAACAATCGATAATGATTATTTTTTCCAAGTGAATATTCAATATAACTACTTTGACTGTTTTTCAGATTCCAAGAAATTCGCTGAAACCTGAGAAACGGCAATCCCACGGATTCAATCGGAAGTTTTGTCATCACTGCGAATTCACCTTGCCTTAAAGATGAGTAGAAGCGATAATTAATTTATCATGCAAAATGGATATGAATTATTTGTATTGATTTGAAAAATATATGTGATTAATTCTACTATTTTTCAGATTCGAAGGAATTATCTGATTCCAGTGAAAATGAAATTCACTGATGGTACCGATCGACAGTTTGATGATCGCTGCAAATTCACCATACCTCCAAGATAAGTAAAAGCGAATATTAATTTTCTATTCACAATCGATATAATAATGATATCGATAGAGAATATTTTTCCACATTCGAAATTTAATATAATCACTTTTGTTGTTTTTCAGCTACGGTGGAACAAGCCAAACGCGACACAGATGAAATTCCCAATGCAAGAAGTAAACGAAAAAGAATTATATATTTCAAACATTTAATTCTGAATTTGTTCCGTTCGTCCTATAATATTTGTATTTGTCACATGAATTAAAGGTAAATAATGAGTTAAGCATGATGACTCTATGTATTCTGTGGATTCTTTGAACCTTACCTCCAGTACCTTTTTTACTTTCTTGACTTTCAAGAAGTAGTATGAAACACATAATTAATATATCCTATAATATGCAATGAAATATGGCAAATAGAAATAGAATACAAGTAAAACGTGCGATAATAATAAGTATACTGCTATACTTTTTTTTATTGTGAGAGATTTGAATGTATTTCCGTTCGGAATAAATAAAGCAAATCACGTAGAAAATGTAACTCGAAATGTATTTATTAATTTTTATAAATAGCTATCTAATAGTTAAGGATTTTATATCCGAGCGCGGTGCCTTCACAATTGTCGAAACTACGGACGGCAAATATCGTATTAAAAAATTCGAATCAGAAGCGAATGGTTGTCTCGCTGATTCGACGTGCTCAGTGCTGCGCTCGGAGAAAAAAATAACCACCGAGTCAAGTTCTGTCGGTAAGGATGACTTTTGGGTCGAGATAAAAGCGTGCGCGCGCGCGTCGTTTTTATCTGGAGGCGAGATAAATTCGGGCGGCTTGCCACGGTGGCAATTTGCAACAGCGACAATCAGCCACGGTGGCGATTTGGAGAATGTCAATCTGCAGCCGTCCCAAATGAACAACACCAAAGAAAACAATACTCGTGATTCAAGAAATAATTTGGGACACTGATGAAACGGCATGATAATCACTGTCGCAGCCACCGCGTGTGACTGGGGTGCTCAACGCAAATTCGAAAATACAAAAAAAATTATCGGGCGATATGTCCACGGTGGGGGCTACGACGCGGACAATACGCGGGGGAAGCGGGGGGGGGGAGGGGAACACGGGTCGGACGGCCGGTCATTGTATGAAATAGAAAAATGAAAAATAAAAAAAACTAGAACAATCTCTTGGGCGCCAGTCACTCGAACGGGAGTGAAACCGTAACTCACAAAAAAAAGAAAAAAAAAGAAAAAAAACTGCACCATTAAAAAAAAACAAAGAAAACAAATGATCGCGATCCGGCGAGCCGTTGGCAGGGATGAGACTGACAGGGGGTGGGGGAGGGACTACTGACGGCTCTTACAATATCAGCCTCGGCACAAAAAAGATAAAGATAACAACAACAAAAAAAAAATGTAAAACAAAAAAATACACTCTCGAAAATTGCAGGCAAACACAAAAAAATTATATCGCATCAAACGATCGGGGGCCTACACGGAAGGTGGTTAACGCGGAAATTATGGCGATTCGGCCCCGCTGCGCAGCATACACGGCGCAGCCCCGAGAGGTGCTTATCGACAAAATGGCCGACGGGCCTCGTGGTTTACGCACGCAAAAAAAATAATTATGATACGCTTGTCGATGAACTATTTCTAATATTCGAAGGGGTCACAGGGCAGGAAAAATCGGGTAAAGGGTGGGGGGGGGGTGTGGGGAAAGAAACGGAAAAGTACTTACTCACAATCGCTCCTCACACACTCGTACAGTCTAGGTCGACGATTACGATCGCAGGAAAAAAAAACGCAGTTAGATGATCCTTCCTTGTCGCCTCGATCGTCGCAAAAAAAAACACAAAACTCGTTGTCTCGATATAATAAAAAAAATTAATAAAGAAACCACTCAAAAAAAAATTCGCAGGTTATCCCTTTCTCTATCACTCTCTCTCTCTCTCTCTCTCACTCGCTTCACACCCTGTACGCTCGCGACAATATCCCGGGTCGAAGTGACGATGAAATGGCCGTCGTCTTCTTCGTCGATCGTCGGGTCGTTTGAGTCGTTGATCGATGGGCCTCGCTGATTGGTGGGATTTTTCGTCTCCGATGCCGGCGGATTCGAATCGCCGGTTCATGGGTGCATGGTAGCTCCGATGCCGGGTTCGCGCCACGAGCTCGGGATGGACGGGTCCCGGGAGGTGGCGCCCTCACTCCTAGGTGTGGTGGCGCTTCGAACTAAGCCCGAGCCGGCGTTTTACAAGTATTTGGTGTGTTTGACAGCTCGCCTCCCGCCGGTGGCCACCTCGTCGGTTTGGCTGAAGAAACCGAGACGAGGGGGATCGGGAGCGAGCTGTCAGGGTCTTCATCGCGACCGGGGTGATGTGCAGTGTTTTTTTTTATATGCCGCGGACCTCGGCGACGGTGATATGTGCATCGGCCTCGGGTGACGTTGACAGGTTAAGATTTTGGGGTTAAACCCACATTTGGCCGCTTCTTGTCCTCCTCGGGTCGGTGCACGGCTCGAAGGGTCCTCGTAGGCCTCCTCCGGGTGGAAAGCTCGCCCGTGGCCTCTTCCGACACCTCGGCTTCCACGACACCGTCTCCGACGACATCCAGGTCCTCCGCTGGGCCTCAACGCGGGTCGACGACGGGCCATCCATCGTCACCCTGAGGATATTTTGGACAGGTAAGGGCTAAGGGGGGGGTCTGTTATGGCCGGGGGGAGGGGGCTGGATTGTAATTGTCAGGGTTAGTGATTGTTATTAATATATTTTTGGCTCTTTCCAACGTGCGGAGGGCCTCGATGGGCCTGCGGAGAGGACGCGGAAGGCCTCGGTGGGGCTGCGGAAAGGTTGTGGGAGGCCTCGGTGGGGGATTTCAGGAGGTAGGGTAGGTGCGCAGGCAGGGTGAGTTGTTTTTATGTCTTATATGCTACCTTAATTTTAACTGACACTAATTATTTTATGTGCTTTGTATGTTTCAGGGTCCACGCAGCGCGTTGACTACGGTCCGGGGCAGGGGAAATTGTTACTGCCACGTCACAATATATCATATCATACTATATCGATCGCGGCCATCTTGTCAACCTATATTGTGGCCAACTAATTTTCCTCTATATATATATTAGGGTCGGTCAAAAAAATCGACTATTTTTTTAAAACTTTTTTACCCGAAAAATAGGTTACTAGACACCTGTAGAAAATTCACAGCAAATTCTAGCTTTTTATTTCAATGTTAAGATCCTCCGCCTCACAGGTTTTCATTTTTTTTGCAGTATGAGAAGAAAAAATTCATATCGCTCTATCAACTGATCTTTTAAAATATCCCTTCTTCTACACTCGTAGGAAATCGTCCGCTCTACAAAAAAGATCTCCTACAATTTTTTCGTAAACCTCACTGTTTTGAAGATATTCAAGGTTCAAGTTTGATCATTTTAAGACAAATTCCTGTTTTTCTCATGAATTTTGTAACTCGTTAACAAAAAATCATTATGTAAGGCGCAATGCTAAGTTTTGTAGAATGTGCGCTGCTCTACAAAAATGGTCTCCTATGAATATTCGATTGAATTAAGCGTTTTAAAGATATTCATCGTCGAACTTCAATGCACGCCAATTTTAACAGTTTTTAATTAATAATTCGGAAAATTTTAATTTAATTTATGAGTTTCAGGGAAATTTATACAAATTTAAGTTTCGATCGTAAGATTAACTATTATAAAAGTTCTTTGTTCGAAAATTTATTTGAAACTTTTGTTCTGATAATATTTTTATAAATTTTATCTCTAATAATTTGAAATGACGATCGTGATGTAATTTATTTTAAAGCGTGTGTTCAGAACGTATTTCAAAACGTTTTTCTACATAGTATACATAGAATTTTTTGTTCTAGGGGATTTTTGCTTTGAATTCCATTAGAATCTAATTAGAATCTAATGGAATTCGAAGCAAAAATCCCCTAGAACGAAAAATTCTATGTATACTACACTACCGTCGGATATTATCAGGACACTAGCGAGGCGTGCTCGCGGAAATAACTTCTGTCTTTGAACGTCGATATCTTCGCGACATATGAAGCTAGAAACTTTTCCGAAGCACCGTTAGAAAGGTCATGAATATTTGAATCCATTGATATTTTTTAAATAATATTTCAATCGCTGAGCACTGAGATAGGGTATAAAAAAGATTGAAAAAAAAATCGGTTTTTTCCGAAATTTTCTACCTCGACTTCAACCCATGGCCAAAGTTAGGAAAATTTTTTTAGAAAGTCGCAACTTCTCACACATGATCTCTGAAACCTTACCTGTAATTCGAGCTCAAAAAGTATGAAAAATCTTCAGCGGTTCTTGAGTAATGACGAAAATTGTGCGGGCGTGCGTAAGTCGAGCGCGGGCCATCGATTGCACGAGTCGACGGTCTCGCTCGCTTGTTTTCTCGGGGGAGCAGGACCGAAACGGATCACGAGCGCAGCGGGCGCTTGTATGGAGTACCCTTGCGAAAGCGTGTTTTATATAGCCAAAACAATAATTTTAATATTGCAAGGAAAAATTAAACTGTTATAAATAATGACAATAACATTTAAAAAATATCGTCAGTTCAAACGTAATTACGCACGAAAATAAATTGTTAAACGTATTAAATACTTTTTTCATTCGAACAAGAACAAATTTTTTAATTTATTTTTAACGACGATAGATTATAATATTTCTTCCAAACGTCTTGAAGAATATAAGTACGGAAACGTTAAACGAATTAACAGACAGAATGCCGGCTGTCTGCAAAGCGGTGATTCGAGCCAAGGGCGGTTACTTCGATGAGTCGAAAATTTAAAGAAGCTGTTATCGCAATATTATAATCTATCGTCGTTAAAAATAAATTAAAAAATTTGTTCTTGTTCGAATGAAAAAAGTATTTTATACGTTTAACAATTTATTTTCGTGCGTAATTACGTTTGAACTGACGATATTTTTTAAATTTTATTGTCATTATTTATAACAGTTTAATTTTTCCTTGCAATATTAAAATTATTGTTTTGGCTATATAAAACACGCTTTCGCAAGGGTACTCTATACAAGCGCCCGCTGCGCTCGTGATCCGTTTCGGTCCTGCTCCCCCGAGAAAACAAGCGAGCGAGACCGTCGACTCGTGCAATCGATGGCCCGCGCTCGACTTACGCACGCCCGCACAATTTTCGTGATTACTCAAGAACCGCTGAAGATTTTGCATACTTTTTGAGCTCGAATTACAGGTAAGGTTTCAGAGATCATGCGTGAGAAGTTGCGACTTTCTAAAAAAATTTTCCTAACTTTGGCCATGGGTTGAAGTCGAGGTAGAAAATTTCGGAAAAAACCGATTTTTTTTCAATCTTTTTTATACCCTATCTCAGTGCTCAGCGATTGAAATATTATTTAAAAAATATCAATGGATTCAAATATTCATGACCTTTCTAACGGTGCTTCGAAAAAGTTTCTAGCTTCATATGTCGCGAAGATATCGACGTTCAAAGACAGAAGTTATTTCCGCGAGCACGCCTCGCTAGTGTCCTGATAATATCCGACGGTAGTGTATGTAGAAAAAAGTTTTGAAATACGTTCTGAACACACGCTTTAAAATAAAATAACATCACGATCGTCATTTTAAATTATTAGAGATAAAATTTATAAAAATATTATCAGAACAAAAGTTTCAAATAAATTTTCGAACAAAGAACTTCTATAATAGTTAATCTTACGATCGAAACTCAAATTTGTATAAATTTCCCTAAAACTCATAAATTAAATTAAAATTTTCCGAATTATTAATCAAAAACTGTTAAATTTGGCGTGCATTGAAGTTCGACGATGAATATCTTTCAAACGCTCAATTCAATCGAATATTCATAGGAGACCATTTTTGTAGAGCAGCGCACATTCTACAAAACTTAGCATTGCGCCTTACATAATGATTTTTTGTTAACGAGTTACAAAATTCATAAGAAAAACAGGAATTTGTCTAAAAATGATCAAACTTGAACCGTAAATATCTTCAAAACAGTGAGGTTTACGAAAAAATTGTAGGAGATCTTTTTTGTAGAGCGGACAATTTCCTACGAGTACAAAAAAAGGGCCATTTGAAAATATCAGTTGATAGAGCGATATGAATTTTTTCTTCTGATACTGCAAAAAAAATGAAAAACTGCGTGGCGGAGGATCTTAACACTTAAATAAAAAGCTCAAATTTGCTGTGAATTATCTAAAGGTGTCGAGAAACCTACTTATCGGGTAAAGAAGTAAAAAAATAAATAGTCGATTTTTTTGACCCACCCTAATATATATATATATATATATACAGGGTGTTCCGATAACTATTAGGACCTCAGATATCTTCGAAACTACTAGGTTCACAGAACTATTTGCTGAATCAAAGTTGCATAGCACGAAGGGGGCCATCCAATGATACCAAAGTGCCTACTCCCACGCCCACCCCCAGCCCAGGGGGTGGGGCAACTTTAAAATCTTAAATGGGAACCCCTATTTTTTATTGCAGATTCGGATTCCCCATAAAAAAATACGTAACTTTTATTTGAAATTTTTTTTTCGATTCGTGATAGATGGCGCTGTAATCGCGGGTGTTCCGATAACTATTAGGACCTCAGATATCTTCGAAACTACTAGGTTCACAGAACTATTCGCTGAATCAAAATTGCACAGCACGAAGGGGGCCATCCAATGATACCAAAGTGCCTACTCCCACCCCCACCCCCAGCCCAGGGGGTGGGGCAACTTTAAAATCTTAAATGGGAACCCCTATTTTTTATTGCAGATTCTGATTCCCCATAAAAAAATACGTAACTTTTATTTGAAATTTTTTTTTCGATTCGTGATAGATGGCGCTGTAATCGCAAAAAATCCCCGAAAGTACAGAAAGGCGATAATACTTACAGTTTCGGTGATAAATCAAATTTTGATTTACTGATTTTGATTTACTTTGATTAATCAAGATTTGATTTACCACCTAAACTGTAAGTATTATCGCCTTTCTGTACTTTCGGGTATTTTTTGCGATTACAGCGCCATCTATCACGAATCTAAAAAAAAATTTCAAATGAAAGTTACGTATTTTTTTATGGGGAATCCGAATAAGCAATAAAAAATAGGGGTTCCCATTTAAGATTTTAAAGTTGCCCCACCCCCTGGGCTGGGGGTGGGGGTGGGAGTAGGCACTTTGGTATCATTGGATGGCCCCCTTCGTGCTGTGCAACTTTGATTCAGCAAATAGTTCTGTGAACCTAGTAGTTTCGAAGATATCTGAGGTCCTAATAGTTATCGGAACACCCGCGATTACAGCGCCATCTATCACGAATCGAAAAAAAAATTTCAAATAAAAGTTACGTATTTTTTTATGGGGAATCCGAATCTGCAATAAAAAATAGGGGTTCCCATTTAAGATTTTAAAGTTGCCCCACCCCCTGGGCTGGGGGTGGGGGTGGGAGTAGGCACTTTGGTATCATTGGATGGCCCCCTTCGTGCTGTGCAACTTTGATCCAGCAAATAGTTCTGTGAACCTAGTAGTTTCGAAGATATCTGAGGTCCTAATAGTTATCGGAACACCCTGTATATATATATATATATTGTAACGGTAGCCGTTACACCGAGCCCCAAAGCCCCACCCCAAGTCAGAAAAGCGAGGGAAAAGACGCGCAGGCGTACGAGGCTCAGCATCCGTCAGCGAACAACAACTGCAGCGACACCTGTAACAAAAAGAGGAAACAGGATCCTGCAGGTGGCGGGGAAAAAACATAAAAAAGGACCAATGACGGATGAGAGCGGTGGCGTCAATGCACCTGAGCCAATCACTGCTCGTGCCGGTGGCGTCACCTTGAAAAAGCAAAAGAGAGGGAAGCTCCCGGCGGGGTATAAAAAAACCACCACTGGAGGAGCAGGCATCAGAATTTCTCTGTCCACAGCCCCAGGATCTCCAGCCAGCAGCCAGCAACCAGCAGCCGACCAGGAAAAACCGAGGAGGAACGAGGAGAAGAGCATTGGGGTTCGACGAGCAACGGCGCACGAGTATCCAGAAAACGAACGGAGACACGAGGAGCCGAGGGGCCGAGAGGGATCCACCGGAGTCACACGCATGCCGGACAAAGTCCGAATTTCTTTTATTCGTCTGTTCCAGCGAACGAACAAAGAAACCGTGGGCGCGGAAGGATTTTTCCCATCACGAGACGCAACGGTGGAGAAACAATTAATTGCAGCAAAACTCGGTATCGCATCGCGAAGACAGCCACCGGGCACCGACCGTTGAAGCATCGAAACGTCGGCACCGAGCTGTCATAACAACGCCGCGCATGCGCATACCGACGGAAACGAGACTTTATGACTACGGAGTCCTGGACGTCCGACAAACTCGAAAAATCCGATAGATCGACGGGGAGGGACACGGAGAAGCCCGACCGACCGAAAAAACACCCAAAAGGGGTGCGAAAATCCGAGAAAACGCGAACTTCCGGTCTAGGCGCACGGACGACGAGGATCCGACACGACACAGCCCCCGCCACAGTGGCGACTGTCGAATCTGCTCATCACCCACGGGCAGTTACCGCGACGTCCAATATCACGACGAAAGCGCCCCGCGCCACGCGTGACCCGTGTCGAAAGCTCCAGCGAGGAGGGGATAGCCACCGAGACCGAGCGTAACACCCCGTATCGCGACGAAAGCGCCCCGCGTTACGCGTGACCCGCCGCGCAAGCTCCCGCGAGGAGGGGAGAGCCATCGAGATCGACCGCCATCGATTAATTGATCGACGAGGTACCGGAGGGCGGCACCGTACGGCGTCGAGAGCACGCGCGCGCAAGCTCCGCCGAGCGTATCGAGAGACATCTCTGCCGGGAATACGAACCCACGTGAGCGCGCGACAATATTGCGAGAGTAAGGGCGAAAAGCCCGTGTGAGCGAAGCACGGCAAATTGTACGCGAAAATATCCGAAAGAGAGCGCGACGATCTGTCGAATTTCTACGGCGCAACATATGAATGCGAGAAGAACGAGAATAATTATCTGTAATTTCATCTGTTTCGAGAATAAACCCTACTTTTACCTATTGCCCGTGTAAAAACATTTCTTTGCGTGCTCAAGACCCTATAAAAAATTAAGTAACAAAGAAATACGGTTACAATATATATATATATATATATATATATATATATATATATATATATATATATTAGAGTGGTCGTTAAAAAATCGATTTCAATGCTTTGCCCCGAAATCGAAAGTTTACCTCGTAAAACTAAAGTTTTCGAAATTTGAGCCCTTAGCATAATGCTAAGGTGTGCCTCTAGAATTTTTATTATTAATTTTTTGCAACATTTTTTTTTTTTTTTTTTTTTTAAGTTGAACAATTTTCCTTTGATCTCAAAGAGAACTAGTTCCTCAAATATATATATGTATATATATATATATATATATATATATTATGACCAATCACCGGTAATGGCCACGGGGGTACCTGGGGGGGGGGGTGAATAAAGGAAACAAGGAAGAACAATAGCAACGGTATTTATTAATTATTAGTGGGGGGGGGGTGGCCAGTCACGCAACCTCACCCCGCGGAAAATCAGTAATGACCAAAAAAAAAACAAAGAAGGAAGAAAACGGAAAACCAATCTGCGCAACGCGTGACAAATAACCGTTACGCAATCAACAAAAAAAATTATAATACGATGGCCGATAACGGGTAGTGCAATTCAGCTAATAATTAGCGTAGTATACCGCAGTTCACACAGCCAACATTCGGGGGGGGGGGGGGGTGTTCGCGGGAATGATGCGAATAAAAACGAAAATAAAAAGAAATTCATAAGTAAATTAAAAAAAGGTGTTTTGGGCGCCAGCTGCTCGTTGGTGACGGGAGCAACACCGTAAAAAAACCAAATTAGGAATGCACAAAGAAATACAAAAAAAAACTCACTAATACTAAAATCGAAATCGCGGAATATCGACGTGGCTAGCCGTCGGCAGGGATGGGACCACAGGGGGGGGCCAGACAGCCTTCGGCTCTTATCCAATTGGACCTCGGCACGGTACAACACAAAAACGAATGATCTCGGACGCAATCCGGGGTACCACGCAAATCTATCCACTGCGCGCACCTCGCGGGGAACTGTGGAATTATTTCGCGACTACACCGCTGCCCAACACGCACGGCACGATCCGCGCGAGTACGCGACACGTAATGGCCGCCGAGCACCGGAGTTTTCACGCGCGAGAACACCGGGAGAGTAACGATAAATATTTCGTAAGAGTATCACTGAGGGGCGGTGCGGGGGGGGGGGGGGGGGGTATGGGGGAGGGTGGGAAATGCAATGCAAAATGAGGGTACTTACTCTCGATCTCGTTCACGCGATTTCCTGGATCACACGGGTCTCGTTCACGCCGGAAAAGCTCCCGTGGTATCTCTCTCTCTCTCTCTCTCTCTCTCTCTCTCTCTCTCTCTCTCTCTCTCGCTTTCCTCGCAATTTTACACACTCTATTCTCGGTCTATTCGGGGTGGGATCGCGGATCGAAGTGACGATGGAATGGCCGCCGTCTTCTTCTTCGATCTTCGGGTGTCGGGATTCGTTGATCGATGGACCTCGCTGGTTGGTCGCGGTGCTTAGCCGGTGTCGTGATTTTGAATTGTCGGTCCATGGACGCGTGTTAGCTCCGGTGCTGAGTTCGCGCCACGGGCACGGGCATCGATATCGTTCGTCTATTGGACGGGCTCCGGGAGGTGGAGTCCTCATCCCCGGGTGCGGCGGCGCGGCGAACTAGGCATGACCCGGCGTTATCCGAACCCGAGCCGGCGGTCCCCGTGCGTCGTGTGTCTGACAGCTCGCCTCCCGCCGGTGACCACCTCGTCGATTCGGGTCGAAATATCTAGACGAGGAGGGTTGAGAGCGAGCTGTCGAGGTGGTCATCGCGATCGGGGTGCCGTGCAGGGTGTTTTGGTACCCTGGACCCTCGGGAGTGTGGAGTGCGCGCCGGGCTCGAGTGACGGTCGACAGGTGACTTGTTTTGGGGTTAAACCCACAGTTCGTCGTAGTGCGTCCGCCTCGGGTCATTGCAGTGTCCGGGGGGGTCTTCGGATTCGTCTTCGACGTGGGATTCCGCCCGTGGCCTCCCTCAACACCTCGGCTTCCACGACATCGTCTCCGACGCTTTCCTGGGTCGATGTGGGCCTTCGCTGGGTCTCGCTGCGGGTCGACGACGGACCATCCATCGCCACCGAGGGGTAAGGACGGCGTGCAGGTAAGGAGATGGGGGGGTCATGGGGTTTGCTTCGTGGGGATTGGGTTCATTGAATTAATAAGTTATGTGGTTTTCAGGTGTCGGGGTTCAGTGGGGTTCAACGGAGGAGGTGGCGACAGGACGACGGCCTCGGGGTGTCACCGAGGGGCATCGGATGTGGATCGGCCGGTATCAGGGTAAGGTTGGGCGGGGTGGGGGGGGGATGGTGTGCGTTTCACTCTTAGCTCGTAATCAAGGCTTAATATATTAACTTAATCTAAATATCCCTATTAACATTTGTTCTTTGTTCGCAGGTGTCGTTAGGGCAGCGGGGACTTCGATCCGGATTGGGGGCGTCGTGACGTACACGTCACAACTCCCCCCCACTTGCCGAAGGTTCGTCTCCTGACAACCTGAGCATTCGCACTCTTTGCTCACGAGGGTGCGGGAAGGGGGCAGGGTGGAGTCAGTGATACGCTCCTACAAAGGTGTAGTCAGTACAGTCTTGTTTTATTCGCGGGTTCGAATCCGGCAACAAAAAGCGTACAGCGTGGCTATCTTACGACCAAAAAAAAAGTAAAAAAATGGAAGAGCATATAAAGAAAACATATGACCCAGAGAAGAAAGATAAACAAAAGGAAAATAAACCAAGCGTCGGTAAAACAAAAACTTTTTTCTGCGGTCTCCTCGGACCGGGTCAGCGTTCCCAACTGACGGCGCTTTCTTTCTCAGCCACAACAAAAAAAAACGTACAGCGTGGCCTGTCTTACCCAAAAAAAAAGAGTAACACGAGAGGGGCGTATAAAGGAACCATGTAACCAAAAGAAGAAAGATAGGAAAGGAAAAAAAAAAAGATAGATTAATCGGCGGCAAAACAAAAACTTTTTTCTTCTTTTTGCGGTCTCCTCGGACCGGGTCGGCGTTCCCGACTGACGCGCCAAGAAAACAAATGAAGGGCCCCAAGCAAGGGAAGTTGGTCCGGCTAGGTTGCGGAGTGGGGCTTCGCTCCTTCCCCCCTAGCGGGGTCCCCGGTGGAGCCGCGCCGGGCACTGGGCGGCGACGTGCTGGCCTCTTCCGCAATTTCAGCAACGGTACGATGGTGCGGTGGGGGGTGCGTCGGCGTCGGCAGTTGGGGCGGGAGGTTCAGGAGCCAGGGCAGTGGGGGTTGGGGGCGGAGTGGTAGGGGAGCGGCGATGCCAAGGAGCGGGGACGGTGGTGCTTGGTGGCGTGGGGGCCGTGGGGTTAGCCGCAGCGGACAGCGGGCGGACGCGTGCCCAGGTTGGCCACATTTCCAACACAGGAAGTCGCGGGGCGGGGGCGCAGAGCCGTTAGCGGGTGGGATCGGCGATGACATCTGGGGGGTAGGCGTGGGTCGAGCCAGGCGTTTCATCGGGATAGGGGCGGGGCAAGTGATTTCGGGGCTGATCCGGCAGTCTCGGGGGGCGGGCCGGGGGGTTAGGAGAGGGCGGGGCGCTTCGGGTTGGGGGGGAGGCGGTGAGATCTGGGGTCGGTGAGGGGCCTCGGAAGGGAGGGGTAGGCGCGGGTTTTTGGGTCGGGAGGGGGTGTTGGGTCCGCTGGCAGGGGTGGGGGTGGGGGGCTTCGGGGATGGGGCTGCGGTGAGGGCGCAGAGGTCGGGGGGGGCGGGACTTTTGGGCGGTACGGGTGGTAGCGGGGGGTAGGGGCGGGGTAGTCAGTGACCGGAGGTCTGGTGGTGGCTCCCTGAGGGAGGCTCCCTGTGCGGAGGACAGAGGGAGCCTCCCTCTGTCCTCCGCACGCCGCCTCCGGATGAGCGGCTCCGCCCATGCAGGGTGACGGTCCGGGTGGTTTCCGGTGAATGGTGACCGGGCCTCCATCCCCACGTTCGCCCATCCGCCGATCTGCGTCCGTATTCCGCCTCGTCCTCGGGTGAATCCTCTCCGCGACATGTTTTCTGAAATATCACGGGTTTACAGTCGATAGGGTGGTCTTTCGGGGGAGGCATGGTCGGGCGAATGGCGGGGGCTTGTCGCGCGTCGGGTTATCGGGGTCGGAGGTTATACCCTGCACGGTCCTCTGCTACGACCACGGGGGGGGGGGGGGTGTATTCCGACGTCCCTTGGGCCGGCCTCTGGGTCTGCCTCGCGCTACCGGTTCTCGAGCGGGAGCGGTTCCGGCGGAGGGCCCCGGCCCGGCCCATGATTCCCCCGTACCCATTGGCTCACCATAGGCCTGGTCTGAATCTGGGGGTATCCAACCCGCAGGGGTGTGGTGGTTCCCTTGTGGAAGGGGGGGGTCGTTGCCGCGGGGGTTGGTACTTCCGGGGGGTTCGCGGGGGCCTTGGGAGCGGCGGGGTTCGGTACTGTCGTCGTCGGGGTTGTCTCGGTCGGGTCGCAGGGTTGCCGGTAGGGAGCGAGGTCCTTGATGTGGACCTTCTGGTGCTTATTCTTCAGGGGGAGGTGGATCTCGTAAACGACGGGGGAGACTGCGCGTGATGGCGTAGGGACCACGATACCTGGGGGCTAGTTTGGCTGCAAAGTTCTGCGCTGCAGACGACAAGACTCGGTTTTTCCAACGTACCATGTCGCCCACTTCGAACTCCCGGTCCACTCTCCCACGATTGTAGTAGTGGGCCTGTCGTCTCGCAGTGCTAGACAGGTTCTTACGGACCCAATCGTGGAGCAGGGGAAGCCGTTTCATACGGTCGTTCCATACTTCTGGGTCTGCCCGGTCTTCAACTTGTGGGGGTGGGAGCTCGTTCAGGATGCTTTTCGCAGGTCTGGGGTTCCTTCCAAAGTTCAGGAACGCGGGGGTCATCTGAGTGGAGGCCTGCACGGCGGTGTTCAGGGCAAAACACAGCTCAGGGAGGTGGACGTCCCAGCTCTGGTGATCGTCACCGACGTAGGCGATTATCATAGTTTTCAGGGTTCGATTGACACGTTCCACGGGGTTGGCTTGGGCATGATACGGGGGGATGGTTGTTTGGCGAACTCCATATTGGCTCAGGTGGGACGTCATGTACTTGCTTACGAATTCTGTACCGTTGTCGGTCAGAAGGTAACGGGGACATCCCCATCGATTAAAGATAAGGGTCTCTAGCGCCTTTACGATAGTGGGTCCAGTAGCGGTCTTCAGGGGGGTGGCTTCCACGAATTTGGTAAACAGGTCTTGGAATACCAGGATGAACCGGTTGTGGCCTTTGCTGGGTGGGAACGGGCCCATCACATCGGCGGCAACTACCGTCCAGGGGCCCTCGGTGGTTCTTTCGCGCATGAGGCCTGCCGGAGCTCCCTGTTCCGTCTTGCTCATTTGGCAGGTTTGGCATCCACGCACGGACTTAGCCACATCATGGAAGATGCCGGGCCATGCAAAATCTTGGGTTAGTCTGTGATATGTTTTATCAATCCCCAGATGGCCAGACTGGGGATGATCATTGGCATCTCGTATGGCTCGCAACCGGGAATCTTGGGGGAGTACGAGTTTCCAGCAGTTAAGGTCTACCAGGGCAGGGTCCACGATTGGGTGTGGCCGGTGTTGGTATAATCGGTTATCTTCGATTTTCCAATCGGGGTACTGGGACGGGAAATCCCGGACATTTTGCAATTGTTCGAGGTACCAGGGGTCCTCGGCTTCGCCAATAGCCGCTAGGGCCTCCTCTGTTCCTCGAACATTCGGGACAGGGCATCAGGGACGACATTTAGGGCTCCTTTACGATGGATGACCTCCATGTCCAGGTCCTGCATCTGCAATGCCCACCGGGCTAGTCGTCCGGTGGGGTCACGGAGGTTCCTCAGCCAGCGTAAGCTGCTGTGGTCAGTAATGACTCGAAATGAGGTACCCTTGATGTATGGGCGCAATTTCTTGGCTGCCCATAATACCGCCAGGCACTCTCGTTCGGTCGCACTGTACTTCTTCTGGGCTCGGGAAAACACTTTAATACAGAAGACGATGGGGTGGTCTTCCCCATCGTATTCCTGGGTCAGAACAGCTCCCATGGCATGATCGCTGGCGTCGGTCTGGATGGTAAAGGGTTTCGAGAAGTCGGGACGGGCTAATACAGGGGTAGTGGCGAGGGCCTGTCTCATGGCCTCGAACGCGTCGGCTTGTTCCTCTCCCCAGTGCCACGGTACATCTTTGCCAAGTAGTCGCACTAGGGGGATTTTATGCTCGGAGATGTCCCCCAGGAACCGAGCATACCAGCCGACCATCCCAAGGAATCTTCGCAATTGTTTCAGGTTTTTCGGGGGAGGGTACTGTAGGATAGGGGCTACTTTGGCGGGGTCAGTCTCAAGTCCATTACGTGTGACTACGTATCCCAGGTACTGCATCTCCGAGCAGAAGAAGGAGCTCTTCTCTCGGTTGATCTCCAGATTAGCACCCGAGAGCGCCGTCAACACTAGTCGCAGGTATTTGAAATGGTCTTCCTCCGTCTCCGTCGCGATGATTACATCATCTAGATATGCGAAGACGTGAGGTTCCCATTCCGGTCGTATTAGTCGGTCCATCAGTCTCTGGAAAGTCGCGGGCGCGTTCGTCAGTCCGAATGGCATGCGGGTAAACTGGAATAGGCCTCGACCAGGGACTGCGAAGGCGGTAATAGGTCTGCTGGCGGGGTCCAGGGGAACTTGGAAATAGGCTTGACTCAGGTCCAGTTTGGAGATATGGTGGGCTCGTCGTAGACCGTCCAGGATTCGATCCAGGTTTGGGAGCGGGTAGGCGTCTTTTCGGGTAACCTTATTGACGTCCCGATAGTCAATACAGAATCTATGTTTGCCATTGGGTTTTGGAACTATCACGGGATTGCTCAACCAGCCACTGCTGGACGGTTCGATGACCTTCTCGTTGATCATCTTATCAACTTTGGCTTGAGCTATTTTCAGGAGGAACGGGGAGATTGTTCGGGGTCTCTGTCGAATAGGGGATGTCCGCCAACATCTATGGCGTGCTGGATAGTCAGGGTGCAGCTTAGAATTCCGGTCGGGTTGGGCTTCACCAGCTGGTCTAGGAGGGAATTGAGTTTTCGGGTCGTGGCAACTGGGATTTCCACTAGGCCGGCTATTTCGGGCTCGTCTTCGGGGTCGGCGGGTATGGGGGCGGTCTCAGTGAATTCGTGGGAGGTAACACCGGGAATGGACCAAGTGTTGGTTTCGTAATTAATTATCAAGCCGAATAATTGACAGAAATCCATTCCCAGCAGGCCGTCGTAAGATAGGGGGCGATTCGGAAAGACAGGGGTTTGGTTCGACCTGCTAGGGTGAGGTTAAGAGTAACTTCACCGACCATGGATACGATGGCGTTGTTGGCCACTCTTACTCCGCCGGTACAGCTCTTCATTACATCTCCCAGAGTCTCTACCATACCACTACCAAAGTATGAGCGGGTAGATCCAGGGTCGACCAGGGCCTCGATAGTCCGCCCACGGATCGTCAATCGCAAAAAGTGACAATTTTCATCTCCGCAGGCATCTACGTCGTAATCCGGGGCCGGTGGGGGTGACGTATGGGGACAGAGTTCTAACTCGGAGGGGGTAGTTGGCTCGGGGGAAATACGCGGTTCGGGAGGGCTACTTGAGTCGGGGGAATTTTCAGATTCGGGGGAAATATTCGATTCGGGTGGAGGTCGTTGTTCGGGAGTAATACGCTGATCGGGAGGGATACTTTGGTCGGGAGGAATGGTTGCTTCGGGGGAAATATTTTGCTCGGGGACAATTTCTCGTTCGGGGATAATTTTGCGTTCGGGGATATTGGTTCGTTTAAGGGACTTACTTTCGGGAGGGATCTGTGGTCCGGGACCTGGGGCCAGTTCTCCCGTGGGGATCCTGCGGATATCAGGGGTTCCTTTTAACTCGTAGCGAGGGGTCGTTATCGTTAACAGCTTCGGGTTGGGGGAGGTACGTCTCAACGACCCCCCCCCCCTGGGGGTTTCCCTCTCGCATGCTGCGACATGCGACATTCTTCCTCCGATCGCGCATCGCTTCAATTCGGCGACATCGCCAGGTGAAGTCGGCGAAATTCGTGATCTCGTCACGGCGGATGTGCATCGCTAGATCAGGGTGCAGGTTGTCATAGCAACGATTGAGTTGGGACTCCAGGGATAGCGGGGGCGTAATGTGATAAAAGAAGGTCCTCATCTTGGTCAGGTATTCGCCGATGGTTTCGTCAGGTCCCTGGGTCCTCGCTTCCACTTCGCTCCGCAATCTCTCTAGGAGGTCGCTGTGACCGAAGCGTGAGCGGAACTGGTGGAGTAACTCGTCGTACGTGGTCCACGAGTCCCGCTCTACCCGGTGCCACATCAGGGCCTCACTGGAAAATGCTTCCGGGAGTATTCGCAGCAGCTCCTCGGTATAATTCCTGCTTTCGCAGTACTTATATAGACGGATGAGGAACCCTTCGCCGTCTTCGTTGCGCCTGCCGGTAAATTTAGGGCCGAAACGGCGAAAATGATCAATACCGGCCGTGTCGCGGCTCACGAAAGTAGCGGGGGAAGAGCTGTGAGAGTTGGGGTATTCATAGTGTGATTGGGCGTCGGGTCTTAGTCGGGTGCTGTTTCCCCGAGACAGCTGCCTTCTAGGGGTAGTAAGAGGGTTCGGGACTTCGTAAACAGGGGGTAGGGTGGCAACGGGGGCGAACGGGGGGTGTAAGGGGAGGGGGGTAGGGGTTGGGCGGGGTAGTGGTCGGCGGGGTAGGTATGCGGGGGCGAACGTGACGGTAGGGGCACGAGGGGTGAGTGGCGGTACAGGTTGCGATAGCTGGGAGAGGTAGTAGTTCGACCCGAATTCGTCGGTTTCGTTCAGGGATATGGGGTCTTGGTAGAGTCCCCGGGACTGTCCGGTGGCGAGTGGTGGGGGTACTCGTCCGGCGCGGGTGATGGTGCTACGGAGGGTGTCATCGAACTCAGGGCTCAAGTGTGCCGCTGAGAGGCAAAAGGGTGCCTCGTCCTGTCGCTCGTCCTCGTCGGCACACCAGTCGACGACGGCCTGGGGGTACACTCGCCGGATTTCGTACCGCCAATATCGGTTGACCAGGTCTACCTGGTCGCCTCTTGTACTCAGACCTGCGTGGTCGCACAGCCGCAACAGGTCTTGGATGTCGGGGATTCTAGTCAGTTCCTCCTTGATCGAGTTCACGGCGGCTTCCAGCCGGGCGCGTTCGGCAACCACTGCAGGAGCAGGAGCCTGGTGGTGGGGGTTGGGGCTGGACGTACCGGCGTTTACCGCGTGGGATGTAGACGCCGTCGTCGTGGTCGTCACAGTTGTGGTCGGGGCGGTATCGGCGGTAGTGGTCGTCGCAATGAACGGGGGTGCGGGGGGGGGCGTATCTGCAGGGTCCATGTCGAGTTACACTCGGGGGAGGGCGGAACAACAACAGAAAGAGAGGAAAGGGAAAGAAAACCAAGCGCAAAGCAAAAAGAAAAAAAAACAAAAAAAAAGAGAGGGAGGGATAGGAAGGGGGAGGGAAAAAAACAAGAAAAGCAGTTGTGGGTCACACGAAGAACCACAAGAGGAAAAAAAAGAAAGAAAAAAAACAAAAAAAGGCAAGAGAAAAAGGAGGGAAAAAAAGTGACAACGAAAGGGAGACAAGGAAAATATGCACACAGGGAGAAGAATTATCGAATAGGAACGCTGAAAGGGTACCAAAAACAACCAAAAAAAGAAAATGCCGAATACGTAAGAAAGTAACAATACGATTGCGCCGCCAGTAGAATTTACGTTGGGCAGCGGTATCGTCGCAACACTAGTGTCGTACGGGGGGGTGACTCTGAGTGCCGAGGTAAGCACTTACACAAACAAAAATTCAAGGCGAACTCCGTATCCAGCGGGGCGGTGGTTCGCCTACCTGGGCCCCACGTTGGGCGCCAATTTATGACCAATCACCGGTAATGGCCACGGGAGTACCTGGGGGGGGGGTGAATAAAGGAAACAAGGAAGAACAATAGCAACGGTATTTATTGATTAATAGTGGGGGGGGGTTGGCCAGTCACGCAACCTCACCCCGCGGAAAATCAATAATGACCAAAAAAAAGAAACAAAGAAGAAAGAAAACGGAAAACCGATCTGCGCAACGCGTGACAAATAACCGTTACGCAATCAACAAAAAAAATTATAATACGATGGCCGATAACGGGTAGTGCAATTCAGCTAATAATTAGCGTAGTATACCGCAGTTCACACAGCCAACATTCGGGGGGGGGGGGGTTCACGGGAATGATGCGAATAAAAACGAAAATAAAAAGAAATTCATAAGTAAATTAAAAAAAGGTGTTTTGGGCGCCAGCTGCTCGTTGGTGACGGGAGCAACACCGTAAAAAAAACAAATTAGGAATGCACAAAGAAATACAAAAAAAAACTCACTAATACTAAAATCGAAATCGCGGAATATCGACGTGGCTAGCCGTCGGCAGGGATGGGACCACAGGGGGGGGGCCAGACAGCCTTCGGCTCTTATCCAATTGGACCTTGGCACGGTACAACACAAGAACGAATGATCTCGGATGCGATCCGGGGTACCACGCAAATCTATCCACTGCGCGCACCTCGCGGGAAACTGTGGAATTATTTCGCGACTACATCGCTGCCCAACATGCACGACACGATCCGCGCGAGTACGCGACACGTAATGGCCGCCGAGCACCGGGGTTTTCACGCGCGAGAACACCGGGGGAGTAACGATAAATATTTCGTAAGAGTATCACTGAGGGGTGGTGCGGGGGGGAGGGGGTATGGGGGAGGGTGGGAAATGCAATGCAAAATGAGGGTACTTACTCTCGATCTCGTTCACGCGATTTCCTGGATCACACGGGTCTCGTTCACGCCGGAAAAGCTCCCGTGGTATCTCTCTCTCTCTCTCTCTCTCTCTCTCTCTCTCTCTCTCTCTCTCTCGCTTTCCTCGCAATTTTACACACTCTATTCTCGGTCTATTCGGGGTGGGATCACGGATCGAAGTGACGATGGAATGGCCGCCGTCTTCTTCTTCGATCTTCGGGTGTCGGGATTCGTTGATCGATGGACCTCGCTGGTTGGTCGCGGTGCTTAGCCGGTGTCGTGATTTTGAATTGTCGGTCCATGGACGCGTGTTAGCTCCGGTGCTGAGTTCGCGCCACGGGCACGGGCATCGATATCGTTCGTCTATTGGACGGGCTCCGGGAGGTGGAGTCCTCATCCCCGGGTGCGGCGGCGCGGCGAACTAGGCATGACCCGGCGTTATCCGAACCCGAGCCGGCGGTCCCCGTGCGTCGTGTCTGACAGCTCGCCTCCCGCCGGTGACCACCTCATCGATTCGGGTCGAAATATCTAGACGAGGAGGGTTGAGAGCGAGCTGTCGAGGTGGTCATCGCGATCGGGGTGCCGTGCAGGGTGTTTTGGTACCCTGGACCCTCGGGAGTGTGGAGTGCGCGCCGGGCTCGAGTGACGGTCGACGGGTGACTTGTTTTGGGGTTAAACCCACAGTTCATCGTAGTGCGTCCGCCTCGGGTCATTGCAGTGGCCGGGGGGGTCTTCGGATTCGTCTTCGACGTGGGATTCCGCCCGTGGCCTCCCTCAACACCTCGGCTTCCACGACATCGTCTCCGACGCTTTCCTGGGTCGATGTGGGCCTTCGCTGGGTCTCGCTGCGGGTCGACGACGGACCATCCATCGCCACCGAGGGGTAAGGACGGCGTGCAGGTAAGGAGATGGGGGGTCATGGGGTTTGCTTCGTGGGGATTGGGTTCATTGAATTAATAAGTTATGTGGTTTTCAGGTGTCGGGGTTCAGTGGGGTTCAACGGAGGAGGTGGCGACGGGACGACGGCCTCGGGGTGTCACCCAGGGGCATCGGATGTGGATCGGCCGGTATCAGGGTAAGGTTGGGTGGGGGGGGGATGGGGTGCGTTTCACTCTTAGCTCGTAATCAAGGCTTAATATATTAACTTAATCTAAATATCCCTATTAACATTTGTTCTTTGTTCGCAGGTGTCGTTAGGGCAGCGGGGACTTCGATCCGGATTGGGGGCGTCGTGACGTACCACGTCACAATATATATATATATATATATAATATCCAAATTGTATTTCGACTGTTTCAAGCCAATGTAAAAACTCGGGTTCGAAAAACAATTGCCAGGAGTTGCAGAAGCCCCCCGGCTCTCACAAGCAAGCGAGCTTCTCGCGGATATGTAAGCCGAGGCTCTGCAACGATTTGGCAGACGGAATTCTCAGCAACTCGAGTCTCTATAGCAATAAAGAGCCATAGGGAGAAGCAAATTTCGCTTGAGGGTGTTAATCATGGAGACCAGAGGACAGGAGAAGTAGATAGGCTAGGCCGGTTCTGCACCATTCGGCATAGTAGATCCCTACCCCACCGGCCAAGTAGAGTTGGTTCGAGTCCGTGCTATACCGATCCGTTGTTATCCGCAGTCGGTTATGAGGATTCCTGCGCCGCAGTGTCCGATAATGCAGATTTCTACGCCCCGACATGGTCGGTATCCATACCGATAATGTTGATATATCTATATATATATATCCGAGCAATACCAAGTCGGTAATGAAGTGTTCGATGATGCAGATTTCTAGATTCCGTGTTCATGCTGATATGGATATATGTCCGAACAATACGAAGTCGGTAACGAAGCAGCCGATAATGATAAATCGGTTGATCGATAATTCAAACGTCGAACCAACCGACGTGTTCGATAATGCAGATTTCTAGATCTCTCCCTCCCCAGCCTCATTCTTTGGGTCCTTTGGGTTCTTAGGGTTCTTTGGGTTTTTCGGGTTCTTTGCTGTATATGTCCGAACAATACGCCGAGAATGTCGATGATATATATATATTTTTTTTTCCCCTTCCGCATTCGTTCTGATAATGAAAAATCTCGCTGTGGAATGCTCGGGCCGAAGAAGAGAATGAAGGATACGAAAAAGAGAGAGAGAGAATGATGCGTGAGCCGCGTGCGAGTGAGATAGAGTCGATGCGGCAACGAAGAAGAAGAGAGAGAGAGAGAGAATGATGCGTGAGCCGCGTGCGAGTGAGATAGAGTCGATGGGACAACGAAGAAGAAGAGAGAGAGAGAGAATGATGCGTGAGCCGCGTGCGAGTGAGATGGAGTCGCGACGATAACGACGACGACGACGATAACAACGACGACGACGACGACGACGACGACGAGTCTCGAACGACGATGCGTGTGCCAGGGGGAGGGGGAGGGTAGGGGGGGGGCAACGCCGAGGCTACTACGCATACGATATTGATGAATGAATGGAACGCAACGTCGAGATCTCCGTTTACACACACCTGAGCTGTAGATATGACCGTAGTGGAACTTACGCTACGGAAAGATAGCATGACCCAAAGAGTAGATATTTATCGACTACTGACCTAAAGAGTAAACCGCTTTACTGTCCTAAAGAGTAAACCGTTTTACTGGGACAATGACGAAGACATAATATTAATATTTTTTATATATTGTTTTTTATTTGGAAAAAAATATTACAACGAACAATCGTAAATGTTACAATTAATATTTATGAGTTCAAGACTGAACCAAATTTCGTTGCTTATATTAATTTTTTCACTCCGCCGCTGATTGGTTTATATTCGACTATACGATCATGTAAAATCAAGCAATAGGCTGAAGTTTGAGCTGGGAAAGCGTTGGTTGACTCGAATTCTAAACGTATATCCACCGGTCCTCATTTCAAAAACTCATTTTGCTTCGAACAATCGATAACAACAAGTGGCGCATCTTTAATAAAATCAACTTTATTCAACAATGGTTCAGAGTCTTTGCCATAATACGACGCTTGGAAATTTACATACATATCATACAGCGAAGCGTATTGGTTGTTAATAATATCGAGATTTAAATTTCCGTATGGATAAGATTGAGAATTTAAGAATAGTCTGATATCGCGTATGCTACAGTGATCGAAAAGACTAGCATTTATATTTGGGTTATTTTTCCGTGCAGTTTGAAATCCCACGATGACATCGTGGTTTTTCCAGTTGCGTTGATGTTTTAACGACCCACACATGTTTTGTGGTTGTTGGCAGCAAAGGATACTCATATAATTCCCACGTACGAAAACTCATGGTAATCGATGGATCTTTGGCGATGAAATTGAGTAACTGAATTTTCTGATGATCCGAAACCTTGATGTATGGAACCATCCACTCAATTTTCATTAGAGAAATCTTGAATTGCTCCGCGGCCGCGTTATCAGCCGGTTGTGTTTGGATAATGGCATTCATATCAGTGTTTGTTCTAACGAGCACCAATTCATGTTTAGCATTAATTATAACCCGATGATAATCCTCAGCAAATCCCAATATTGAATTGAGTGGTATTGATACATTGAAGTATCCGGAATCATTGGTTAATTTTGACTCATCATTGAAGAGCCAACCAGCATTTTCCATGAGAGATTTTTGTCCCGGACTCTGTGATAAATAATTCTTCATGAGAGACGTAAGACCGAGATTTTTATTTCGGTCAATCTCCACAGCATTTAGTTCATAACGAATTTCTTCGAACAGGTGACAAATGGCATTGTTCATTAATTTTGTATTTTGTGTCGCAGCACCATTGGTCTTCATTAATTTGCCATATATATGTAGGGAACTTTTGCTGGGTAATAAACATAAATCCTGATGTTGAATGGCAATGCGAATTTCATCGTTATTGTTGAAGGATGCTGATGCGAATGGTTGATGAGCATGAGACTCATAATGTGCGATAGACTCATCAAACACGATCGGTTTTTGTATATTTAGAATTTCTTCCATGGTACGAAACAGGCTATTACAATACAGCAGTTAGGAATTTTTACTTTTTTCCTTTTCCTCCTTTTTTGACACTATTTTCAGGCCCAGGTTCTTCAAGAACTGAACGTTTTGAGTTGTTAGGTTCTTGAGGAGTGCTCGACGACGACTGATTGATCCTCGGCATGGCGATTCACTCTTATAGCTTCGTCCAACTTTTGTATTATAAACGATACCCATTACAAGGGTTTTATATGCAGTCTAATTGTTATAATTTCTCCACGAAAGTTTACTAATTCCCCGTCTTGATCAACGAGTTTTAATTGAAGATGATCAATAGACTGCACCGCGATCGGAAGATAAATGATATGCGATGGTACTTCGACGATCTTATATCCTGGTGGAACGATTGGAAAAAATTCATGAATGGTATGCACTCTTTGTTCATTTATGTAAGCACCTCTCGTGATGTTGCATTCAATACGCAATGAATTGACTTTGAGAATGGCCACCGATAAATCGGATTTATGTATAATATTAGCTTCCAGAATGCGCGAAGTAAAACCGAGTAATCGACCAATCGAGTCGTTGGGAATAAAATTTATTGGTTGATCACATTGAATTTCACTACATAGTGTATTGTTATTGGGTTTCAGAGTGATTGAAATATTTTTATTCAATGGTGCACTCCGCAAGTAGTTTTCAATATCCTCGATTTCATAACTTCCGGTGGGTATAGTGATTACTTCCTGTCCAACGTAGAACTTATTTGATAATATCGATGTCGGTGAGTGCTCGATGTGGTAGCCTTATGCGTTTTTTGATAATCCAAGATGTAATCCCATACCCTTTTTATGAGGTTTTAAATAAAGACCTCGACCCAATGTGATAGCTTCCATTGCTTCGTTGTGTCGTTTACTTTCAGCAAGCTGACGCTTGGCAGCACTTGCATCGTTCACAGCTTTCGCTATACCCGCAGCACCACCGGCTAGCGCTCCGGTAGCACTTAGACCAGCGAAAATTGGTATGAGAAACGGTAAGAAGCCGCCAATTTTCGGTGGTATTGGTAAAATGCGCGGTGATCTTACTTTCCTTTTTCCACCTGCTTTTTTCACCGCCTTCCGCGCACCTTTAAGAGCCGAAGTAATTACCTTGCGGACATTGTCGTTTGGTATCATGGATTTTCTTGCCGCACTCACGATATTTCGCAGTGCGACTGCTCGAGTTTTCCTTTTTTTTTATTCTTCATTCCCATACCAAATTTTGTTTTAGCTTTCATGATATTGGTTACACCCCAGGCAGCAGCTTTTTCTCCAAAGTTAGCGTCTTTCGCATGAACTCGTTTCCAAGCTTCTTCAGCGAGCACTTTATCGGCGATTTTTCTAGCCTCCAAATTTTCTCGATTTTTTGAATAAGCGATATCGTGTTTTTTGCAAGCTACGTCGAGCTGATTAATTCCCGAATCTCCGCGAGCTCGCCGTTTCGTTAATTTCGTACCCGGTCCACAGTATTGATATCCAGGGAGATGAAGCTCGATCGGAAGTTTATTAATGAGTGTATTGACTAAACCTTTACCTCGTTTCTTTCTAGTATTTTCCATACGTTTATATTAATAGTGATGGAAAGTATTATTTTACTTCTTGATTCTATTCTGGCTACCTATAGCACCGTATCGTCCAGAATCAACTTTCCTGTAGTACGGCTCACTTCCTTTTATGTGATTGTTCGATGGATTATTATTCGAACGAGAAGGAGGAGGAAAACAACGGTGTTGTTCTTCAGCGAAATTCTTCAAGCTCTGTGATATAGGATACTTCGAATCTTCTTGTCTTTTCATAATTTTTACTAATCCAGTATGCACACGATGACAGCACACTTCTAACTGAGGAGTGAGTCTTCATAAGGCCTGTATTTATCCTTATTTGTTTAGTCATATTCAATTCAAGATTCGGACCACACCGAATGATCATGAAATTCCGGGAACAGTCAATAAAGCTACCGGTAATGAATTTTGATGCGCTGGCGCAACAAAATACTGTGAAAAGAGTGAAACGTCATGGGGAATTATTACCAAATAGTGTGCGTGCAATTATTTGTGGCCCATCGAATTGTGGAAAAACTAATGCTCTCTTTACCCTAATAATACATCCACATGGTTTAAGATTTGAAAATGTATATGTCTACTCAAAATCGCTCAATCAGCCAAAGTATCAGTTTCTTCAAAAACTACTTAAATCTGTGCGAGATGTAGGCTATTTCCCATGTAACGAGCATGAGAAAGTTATTAGTCCGCAAGAGACACGCCCAAACTCCATCATGATTTTCGATGACGTAGCATGTGAGAAGCAAGATAATATTCGAGCATTCTTCAGTATGGGAAGACATCGAGAAGTCGATTGTTTCTATCTCTGTCAAACATATGCTCGTATCCCGAAACACCTTGTTCGTGATAATGCAAACCTATTGATACTTTTTCGACACGATGACATGAATTTAAAACATATTTATTATGATCATGTTAATACCGATATGACATGGACACAGTTTAAAGATTTATGTTTCGCTTGCTGGAACCATGACAAATTTGGTTTTGTTGTGATTGATAACGATGGTGAATTACACGAGCGTAGATATAGAAAAGGATTTGATTGTTTCATAAATATGCAATCATCGAGTGAGTGAAACACAGTCAATGTTTGAACTTAACGGAATCAACATGCGAATTGCTGAGCTTAGTAAGGAAAAAAGAGATGAGTTGCGTCAAATTGCGCACGCTAGTGATGCGATTCGACGAAAGCATAAATCATTAAAAATGGATAAAATGTCGTCTGAGGAAGAAATGCATGAAGCCTTCAAGCCTATGATTACCCCTTTGGAGAAACTCGTGGATACATCAATAAAATCACAACAACAACAACAACCATTAGCTAATATAAAGAAAGAGGAGAAAGTAAAAAAAGAATATGATGATAATGGATTGGATTATAGTTATGCAACAGCTCATGGAGACTCGTCGGGTGAGGAGTTGGATTCTGTAATACAAGACAATGATGATTCTAAAGTGACTGATTTATCCAATCAATATATTCGAATGTTCGATTCTAAGCATCATCTGAAAAATCTCGATATCTTGTGCGGGGTGCGTAAATTGTCGGGAAATCGTCTAATGATTGGCGACTCATCTATCACATTTGGTAATAATCTCATTCATATTGGCGATAAAAATTATCAACAGAGCGCCGGTTTGCTTGAACTATTGTTTAAGAAAGTACCAGATGAAACTCTCATAACTATAAATGATGAGAAGAATTATCGTGAAATTCTTAACTCGACAAATGCATATCGCAAACATTACAGCACCGACCATGGTATTCGCGTAGATAAAAGTGCTAAATTTAAAAATATCATTGAACCTATGATTGATTCACCTGCAAAAAAAACACCATTGAAGAGACAATCACAACGTTCGGGTAAAGGTTTACCTCAACACATGATTGCGAAGAAGGGTTATAAAGTTGATTACATTTATTGGGATGATCCGAATGAGTTGGTTGATCGTCTGCGATTGCTCCTTGCATCTCAAACGGCTGGAAATTCCAGTCATTCCAATGAAATCATTTCAATTATTGAAGAATTACGCGAAGCTGGAATGATTTATTAAAGCTGGTTCAAAACTATTAGAGCTCAGTCTTATGACAACTATCAGAATGAGTGTTGATGTGTTTGGTCGTCAGTTGATGGAGAAAAGTAAGAGTAACAGAAGTAAAAACATTCGGGGACCTCCTGGTAATGGGTTTAAAATTACAGCTGACGGTCAATATGATATGAATAATAAAAGACTATGCAATGTTGCTGATCCGAAAGATAATAACGATGCTGTTCCGGTAAGAATAATGCAAAACGCGGTACAACAAGAAATTCGTCTTGTATATGAGATTACATCGTCTTTGAGAAATGCCATTGATGATAATAATATAATGATTCTCGCGTTAAAAAATACGTTTGATAATCAGTTAAATCGGCAACGTATTGACTCTGAAACAATACAAGAACTAATAACACGCAATTCACAACTCATTACTCATTTGGACGACCGACTGAGAACGTTCGAAAGATCCAGTGGTACCGAGGAAAACAACAAATTACTAATTCAAAGTCTTGAATCTACGGTCAATGAACGCTTCAAAAAAATTGAAATAAACCATAGAACAGGACATGAATTGGTATTGCGTAATTCTCAAGTGATTACCGTTTTGGATAAACGATTAGATACGCTGGAACATGAACGAGAAGAAGGCAACACTCGTTGAAGAACTTCATAAACCTGCGAGAAAGAATTATCCACGACGTCGTGTGATTATTCGGGGATTGGATGAGACATGGCAGGCTGATCTCGTGGATATGTCTGCGTATGCGCGATATAATGATGATTATAAATTCTTGTTAACTGTTATTGATATATTTTCAAAGTTCGCCTGGTCAGTCGCGATGAAAAGTAAGAGCGGAAAAGATACGACGAAAGCAATGAAATCCATACTCAAATGTAATCGTATACCTAAAAAATTGCATGTCGATCGAGGCAAAGAATTTTATAACAACGAATTCAAATCATTATTACAACATTATAATATTGAATTATATTCAACATTCAGTAACTTGAAGGCATCAATTTGTGAACGTTTTAATCGAACTCTCAAGACCAAAATGTGGAAACAGTTTAGCTTGCGAGGTAATTATAAGTGGACAGACATTTTATCTGACTTAATATCAGATTACAATGATAGTAAGCACCGTACAATAAAATATTAAATTAAAAATTTAAAAAAACTCCCGATTGCTAAAAAAACCTTGGACGCAAAAAATAATAAAAAATTTAATTAGAAAATTTAAAAAACTCCTGACTAAAAAAAACCTGGGACATATAAATAAAAAGGATGAAATAATCCAAGCTATCATCTTAGTTTATTCATCGTTTAAATTATGATCGGTGCAGTCAATATTTCGAATTATAGTAATCTTGTTACTCCCCTCTATGCAGTCGGGAGACGTCCTTTTCCGCATCCTCGAACAATTAATGACGTCTCCCGACTGCATAGAAGGGAGTAACAAGATTACTATAATTCGAAATATTGACTGCACCGATCATAATTCAAACGATGAATGCTGAAAAACTAAGATGATAGCTTGGATTATTTCATCCTTTTTATTTATATGTCCCAGGTTTTTTTTAGTCAGGAGTTTTTTGAATTTCCTAATTAAATTTTTTATTATTTTTTGCGTCCAAGGTTTTTTTAGCAATCGGGTGTTTTTTTATATTTTTAATTTAATATTTATTTCATTCTTTTTAAATCTTCTGATTGTATCTAACTGCCGCGGCCGAGTGCTTTTGGAATTCTTAAATTCATATATATTTTCCACTCGAGAATTTTTAAATTCATATATTGTCCACACGAGAAAAATAAATCTGTTTATAATCGTGATTTTTATTTCAATATTAATTTGCTTATAATCGTGGATTTTATTTCAATATTAATTTGTTCATAAATTTCTTTATAATCGTGATTTTTATTTCAATATTAATTTTTTGATAAATTTGTTTATAAACGTGATTTTTATTTCAATATTAATTTGAATTGAACCCTCGGGTCAACCCCTGGGTCACCAGTGACTCATAGCCCCGTACAATTTAGCTGGGTGCCGAAGAATGGTCGTGACCGGAGGGTTAATCAAGTTTGATATTGTTGAAAATTGATAAATTCATTTGTATACTTTTTTTGTTTTGATTAAAGAATTATTGAAGAATTAATCCATGAAATTGATTTATAATAGTTACTCTAATGTTGGAAATCGATGTATGAGATTTATCTCTGAAAATTTTTTGATAAATTTGTTTATAATCGTGATTTTCATTTTGATATTAATTTTTTGATAAATTTATTTATAATCGTGATTTCTGTTTCAGTATTAATTTGTTGTTTTGATAAATTCGTTTATAATCGTGATTTTTATTTCAATATTAATTTTTTGATAAATTTGTTTATAAACGTTGAGACAGAACGTTTTCTTCTCTCGCGGTTTTTGATAATTCGACAAAATTCTCGCGAGACGCGTTCTACACCTGGCGCGGCCCGGGTCGGTGGCTGCCAGGGCTCAAAGGGTTTTCTTCAAATCTTTATAATTTTATTGGGCGCCAGCTAGCTTATAATTACTAGCAATCTTTAACTACTTCAATTTATTTAATTCTTGAGCAAAAGACAAAATTCAGGGGGGCTCGATTGGATGACCCTTAAGCAAACAGAGCGAGCAGAAAAGTACGACAAAGAAGCAAGCACCCGGGATTGCAATAAAAGTCGGGTACTTACAGTTTTGAAGTCGATTTAGTTTATTATAAATTCCTTAGGCTTCTCATACAATCCTTCCTTGGTATAAATTGACAAAGTTTCCTTGTATTGTTCCGATTATTGACCGTCTACGAATATTTTATCGTCAAATCCAACGAGATGGGTCGACGATAATTCAGCGAGTTGACGAGACAATTTGGTTCGCAACCTCGGTACTTTCTTTTGCGATTTAGATAGACAAGACTATAACTTCGCTACGCAATAAAAAATTAATATAATAATACGATCACCCTCTATTGGTGTCGGGCGCAAGAGTGCCGATCTCCGCGGGCCACGGGCCCGTCGCGAGATCACGCTAGGGAGGGGGTAGTCAAATTTTCCGGCACGCTCGCCCGGGGGGCTCCACTATCGCCTTGGTCAGAGCGACGAATTGACGAGCGGTACATTCGAAATCGTACCCAAAGATTCGTCCTGTCACACTCTCCCCTTCCGGATTTTGACATGTAGCGGGAGTGATTCGGCGGAGGTTAAATTGCATCCGTTGACGAGGCGAGACATTGATTACAAAAATATTCATTCTTACCCGGCACCATCGAACTGGTAGTGCAACCCAGAGTGCATTGCTCCTAAATAGAAAATGGGTTAGTCATGAAATTTCTGCTCGCCCTGAATGTCGTCGCTAAGGTTACGCGCGGTAAAAATATGACGTACGCTCGCAACTATCATAAAGACGTACGATGGCCCAACTGGCGTTTCGGTTATTAATACAGTAGCAGAATAAAAGTCTTGTCAATCGGAACCGAAAATTATTGCGGTGGCAGTATAATACGAGGAATAATTTGTTTGACTCAACGTCGGTGTACTCATAACGTTAATGGTTGTTATATTTGACGATATCATACATCACGTAGTACGTCACGTAGTTTACAATGAAATCTTGTAGTTTACAAGGTGTAACTTTAAAGGCAAAAATTAAAAACGACTTTGGCTGCAGCTTCCTGGTCGATAAAAACTTGCACTGGCCTTCCAATGCGTCGACGTGGCTTTTATTTGGTCGATTTCTTGAATTTTGTCGGGACGAGGGTGGTGATTTCCTCGCCATCCTTGATTTCCGGGCGTTCTTCCATGATTTTATCAAGTGTCTTTTTGACGAGAGGAGCGTATAAAGCGCGTACCGCTCGCTCCCGTTTCTCTTCAGACAAACTTAACGCTTTTCGAGATGCCGGATTCGTTTGCAGGTCGTCAGACAAGGCATTTTCCCGAATCAAAAATCGACGAATCTTGTTGGCGGGGTCAGAAGGCGCGTCGAATCTGGCCTTTACTCTTCTCTTCAGGACCTCGACTCCTTCGTTGACGAAATAGCGATGATCGTTGGGGATCATCCAGGTCGGCCATGTCGCGTAATTCAGGCGAAGCCAGTCGCTTATCCCCTCGTATCGGATGTTGCAGTCGGGGCATTCGGGGCAAAAGAGCGATAGGTCCCTCGAACAGCCCGGACAGCGGTTAAGCATCCGTTGGTGTTCCACCCCGTGAGGATAGATGCAGTCCTCAGTGTCGAATCCGTCAGCCCCGCAAATTTGACAAAAGCCCGGTCGAAAGGGCAACTTGCAGGTCTTGAAAGAGTGTTCAGCGGAGCGACAATTCACGCACCCTGCGACGTGCAACTTCCCAGCCGTAGACACGTAAGTTTGCGTGCCCCGGTCAATCTTGGTGGCCTCTTGACGTTTTACGAGCAGTTCGCTCCTCTTCATTATGAGCGTTCGCAGGGTGGCCTCGTCAATCAGGCGACAATCAGTCAAATAGGTCGCTGGCCCGGCGCCTTTGACGATCCCGACTTCTTTCAGCACCTCGTCGAAAGTTGACATGTTGAACGGCAGGGGTTCCACCTTTACGGAAGGTGCGACCACTACCGTAGAGCCGTCGATGGATCTTGGTGACCTTCCCGGGACTGTCAAAAGTTCTTTGGGTCGAGACGCGCAGGGGACTCTATTACGGAGGAGATTTTCCCGATGGATGTCCGCAGGAGTAAGAGTCTTTGTCTTCCTCAGTTGCAGCTTCGGCGGCTCCCGGTTCCGGATCTCGCTAATGAGAGACATCGCCTCTGTCGAAATTTCCCGTGTCTTTGTTGCTGGACGAGGTTCGGTCGTTCTTGGCAAAAGACCAAAGTCCATGGAACGTAACATGCCCGTGACGTCGTGCACGACTTGGTGGGCAGGGGCTCCAGCTTGCTCGTCCCCTGACAAATCGCTGGTGCTGCCGTCGATGACCGACACCTCACAGCTTCGAGCTTCTTCCAATGCCCTTGTCAATGAGGCCACTCTGGCCTCGGCTTCCTCGCGAGCTAGATTGGCGAGATGCAACTGCTCCGCCAGTTGGTCGGCATCGGTCCCATTGTCGAGGTAGCTTCCACAGTCGCTCATGTTGTCGACGGCGGTTGGTGGTCGATTCCGGTGATTTGGTCCTCTTGACGGTGGTGCGGGTTACGCAGGCTACGTCTAGGAATTTTTAGATCTGTTACATAATATACACCGATTGTTTTGTTGGATTCGTCCGCTAATTCGACGACCATTGGGTTGTGCACTTTTTTGACAATAGCTGGTCCGAGAAAGCGATGACCTAATTTCGCTGCATAGCCCTGCGACTTATTACTTAATCTTTTGTTGGGGTAATAGACCTCGGTACCCTCCCTTATCTCAACCACAAGATTCCTCTCTTTATTCAATTTGGCTAAACGCTCGCTGGAATACTTCCTTAAGTTTTGCTCAATTTTATGACGAAATTCATCGATCAACTGCAATCTTTTTACCCAAAAGTCTGTCGTCTCGTCACTGTCCGTCTGGATTGTGTTAGGGGGCTTGGGGATGTGTTTCGCCGTTGCCTCCCGTCCGTGATTCAGGTAGAACGGCGAAATTCTACTTCCTGTATGAGGAACGGTGTTGTAGGCAAATTGGATTTTTGGCAAATTGACATCCCACTCGTCATGTTTTCCGTCAATGAACGCCGCGATCATGGGTTTGATTGTTCGATTAACACGTTCGACCGGGTTGGCTTGGGGGTGTGCTATTGCAGTCGTCAAATGTTCAACGCCCCTGGCTAACAGGAAAGCCTTGAAATCTTTGTTGACGTACTCGAGCCCGTTGTCAGTAATTATTGACCTGGGCGCTCCCCAACGGTCGAATAAAGTGTCCAATATGCTGACGATCGTTCGGCCTAACCGGTTTCGGACGGGGAATAGCTCAATGTATTTTGTATAAAGGTCCTGGACAACGATGATGCATGTGTTCCCCCTTTTTGTGCGTGTCTGTGAGACAACGGTGTCGATTGACAACTGGGCCCACGGTTGCTGGACTGGTCGGGTCATTAATGGTCCTTTAATCGGATTTTGGTTGAATTTGACTTTGAGACAAGTTTCGCAATTTTCGATATATGACTTGATGTCTTGCGACATACCAGGCCAGTAATAGTTTTGCCTGATTCGGTCAATCGTTTTGTCTTTCCCCAGGTGGCCTGCTTCGGGGACATCGTGATTCTCGCGAAGAATTGTCAAAATGTCTTCCGATTTGACAACTCTTTTCCATGGGTTCTCATCATCGATAAGAGCTTTCTCGTAGTCGGGTCTATGATAGAAAAGTTCATCATTTTCTATCTTCCATTCAGGGAACCTGTCAGGCTGGGTTTGGGCTAATTTGAATTTTGTTTTGTACCAGTCTTGGTCTCGGATGGATCTGAGCTGGGGTCGACTCTGGACAGTTTCTTCAACTATCTCATCCCAACCGATGTGATCTTCGTCAAGGTCGAACATTCGAGACAAAGCGTCCGGGGCTTCGTTAGTAGTACCCCGTCGGTGTTCGACAGTTATGTCGTGCTGGTACAGGTACATTGCCCATCTGGCCAACCGACCGGTCGGATTCTTCAAGGAGTGTAACCATTGAAGCGCCTGATGGTCGGTGACAATTTTGAACGACATGCCCTCTAAGTAACAACGGAGTTTTTCGACGGACCAAACGACCGCAAGACACTCCTTTTCAGTTGTCGTATAGTGCAATTCAGCACCCCTCAGAGGTGGACTCAGGACTTCAATAAGGTTTTCGTTACCCGACTCAGGGTCTAACTGGACGAGAATCGCGCCTAGACCAAAGTCACTGGCGTCGGTATATAAGACAAAAGGTTGCCCAGGTATTGGGACATATAGACGAGGGGCTTCGGCCAATGCCTTTTTTACCTCGTCGAAAGCTTTTTGTTCGACCTCGGTCCAATTCCATGGGACCTTGACGCTGGTGAGTTTATTCAGCGGCCCTTGTACTCTGGCAATGTTTTTCAAGTGACGATGGTACCAGTTGACTAATCCATTAAATTGACGTAACTGGGTTCTATCTTTAGGGACAGGAAAGTCAAGAATCGGTTGGATTTTTTCCGGATTCGGTCTCATACCGTGTTCGTCGACAATGTACCCTAGGAATTTAACCTCCTTGCAGGCGAAGCTACTCTTTTCGCGATTGATTATGAGCTTGGCCTCGCGGAAGACTTCACACACCAAAGACAGAATGGTTATATGTTCGTCGAGGTCCTCGCTGACCACAATCCAGTCGTCCAAGTATGTGAACACTTGGTCGACCCATTTTTTAGGCAAATTGCGCTGGTGGATTAAATCAGCGAATCTTCTCTTCAGAATATCCATCAACCGCTGAAATGTCGCCGGTGCCCCGGTGAGACCGTAAGGCATCCTTGACCATTCCAATTGACCTAAGCCTTCGACAACAAACGCAGTATATTGACGACTTTCCTGCTGCATAGGAATTTGATGGAACGCTTCGCTCATGTCGAGAGTCGAAATTATTTTCGCACTATGAAGTTGCGACAGAATCGACCTCATGTTGTGTAACGGGTACGCTGGTTTTTTGGTTTGACGATTTACAGGTTTGTAATTAATACAAAACCTCAAGCCGCCGTTTGCCTTTGGAGCCACAACAGGTGAGCAAGCCCACTCACTGTTGCTCCATGTGACATATCCCTTCTTCAACAATCGGTCGACCTCCTCTTTTATGAACTCGCGAACTACTTCACTCCTTCTATAGGGCTTTTGTTTATACGGGGTCGGATCGTCGAGTTCAATCACGTGTTCAATTAGATCGGTTTTACCAGTTGACTCTTTGGCAAATTTTTTGAATTCATCGTCAAGGAAAGCTTGCAATCGATTTGCATCGTCGGTGGTGAGGGTGCGGAGCTCTGAAGGTGATATAATCGCGTGAGACAAGGGGTAGGCGTGACGACTTCCAGGTAAGGTCCATGTTTCGGCGAATGGGTCAACTGTCACTTTAAAAGACATCCAGAAGTCCATGCCGAGGATGAGATCAGCTGACAAGCCTGGAAGAACGCTAAACCACTGTGGACCATATACGTCGCCGATATCGATAACGAAACTAGTTCCCCCTCGGGTTTTGACAATGGTCTTATCACCCAACCTAACGCCTTTTCTTGACGAGTTATCTGGTTTCAGCGGTTCGAGTTGATAATTCCGTATTCGTTCGTATGCTGAGACGCTCAGGAACGATCTATCGCTTCCGCTGTCGATAATTCCCTTGATCCTTTCTCCAAAGACGGAGATTTCGACAGGGATGCGTATTGCACGCTTTGGCTCCTGTAAGTTGTTATTGCCGCTATATATTCGACGTTGGGCTAATCGATGTATGGCATGGGCTGGTAGACAGGATGGCTTCCATGTTCTGAACGAAATCGTGGCGGCGCTATGCGCGATACGCTCGTCAGGTTCAGGCTCATCCTCCAGGTGTTCGTCAGTCATTGTCCGTAAGGTTGTTTGCAAACTAGAAAGACAGCTCACGTCATCGTCGGTGCAAGTAGCGTAATTCGTGACAAGAGTGTTTATGTCATCGTCAGGAAGCTCGTAGTCGCTATCTACGGCGGTTAATACCTGTAGTTCAGTGCTGGTTGATGGTGTTATTCTGAACTGTCCATTGATGTCGTTAGTTTTGTCAAGGTCTTTCGTCTGACTGATGCTAACTTGTTCAATGGTCGTCACCGTGTCGCGTGGCAGTTTTGTCGCCTCATGTACGCCCTGGGATTCAGTGACCTGAGGAGGAGTCACTGAAGGCTTTTGTCGTTTCCCTGATCCATAGGACAGTTAATGGTTTCGTGGCCTATTTGTCGGCATTTACAGCAGACTAATTTGCGGGTGGTGTTGCAAAACCGTGCACTGTGACCGGTCTGGCCGCAGTTTAGACAAATAAATTTACTCGTGTCGATCGGCGGTTTCTCCGTTCGTCTGCCGGTCGGTTGAGGTTGGCTATTCTTTGGGTCGCGTTTGTCGTGACTGTCTCCGTGTGTCTCGTCGAACCGCTTCAAGTTCTTTTCAAGTCGTTGTCTCGTTAACGATTTCGACTGTCTGTCAAATTTCGATGGTGCTTTGTTTTGGATGAAATTTAAGTCAGTTGGTTCGTCATCGTCCTCCGTCTTTTCTCTGTCATCGTCCGTGTCGTCATCGTCACTACCTACGTTCGATCGTTCATGTATCTGTCTTAGCTCAGACGTTCTATACTGTTTACGGCGTTCTGACTGAGCTTCATATTGTCGGTACAGATACGTCCTCTGGTTAGCCCAGTGAAGAAATTCGTCGTAGTTCGTGAGGTATTCGTGTTTCGCTTCGGTCATTAGACGAGGCGGGAATTTTATGAGTATTTGTCGAAGTTGTTCCTGGAAAGCGGGAGGTCGTTCCATTCGCTCAAAGATGAGCCTCGCACGAGTTGCATACTCGGCTAACGTCTCCCTTTTGTCAACTTTCAGGTCGCGAACTTCGTAGAGAAGGTCTGTGTCTTCCCTCTTTACTCCCCACTCGAAACGAAAAGCTCGGACGAAATCTTTCCACGTGTGCCAAGATCTTTTTTTGACAAGGTACCATTTGCGATGGATAAAAGATTTTTGACAAACACGGCACGAATAGGTCCTTGCGGATTCCACTCATGGACAAAAGATCTTTCAGAATCATAAGAAATTCTTCGGGGTCCTTCTCTGTCCCCGGGAAGGAGATCTTCCATGAGCTGACAATTTGCCCAATTTTTACTGACGTGACTTCGTTGTTTCTTCATCGAGGCGACAAACTACCGTGTCTGCTTTGCAGGTCAAACGGTTCGTCGTCGTCACTCGAGTCACTCGTGCGCCAAGAAAGGCTACCACGACCCAATGCAGCAGAAGGCATTCGATTAGTCGTCTGACGACAACGTGGTGCCGCTTGACGTTGATCGTCGCGATCGAGGGGAGCCTGGCTCGGCCAAACGTCACCTCGATTGTCGTTTAATCCCTGAATGAGGGTGTGCGGATCGACAGTCACGTAACTCTCCTCGTGGATGGTTTGTCCATTCGGCAAGGTACGCGCCGTCAGTATTTTCCGGTACACCTCCATCGGGTTTGGTGCCATTTGATAAGGCCGGGTACCATGAGTAACAACCGAGCCACCATGACCGACATCACTTACGGGGATATGCGCCGGTTGTTGGGTTGACCGATTCGAGGTCACTCCTTGTCTGAAACTGACGTGACGTGATTCCTCCTCCACTGGACCTAGCCGAGATATCGGAGCTGGATTTGCGATCGCGCTTCCCGCTGTCGTACTAGGTGGATGATTGACAACTGGTCTATTAGAAGGACCTCTATTCCACCACTCCTGCCCACGACGGTGACGTTCAATAATTTCGAACGATTCGTCAAGGTACCGAGGTGGGCCCAGAGCTGCCAGATACCTTGGCGGGGAAAATTCCCACACGCCCCCACCACGCTGCTTGCGGCAAGAAACGCTCGGCGCTTGAGGAGAGGAAATTCGCTATGCGCGTGCGTCGCGTGCAGTCGAGCAGCCGAAAAAGGCCGAGAGGAGCCGGAGGAGGCCGAAAGAGGCCTTGCCGCCGACGTGGGACGCTGTGGGGAAAAAATCTTGCAAGGGTTCTCCACGCGTGAGAAACGGTTCCCGACACGTCGAGCAACTTCGCTGTACCGATATATGATATTGAATAATTAATTGAATTTTTATCCGATTCGAACGATATTTTTTTCTAATTAAGGCTCATGAAATTCTGCATACATCATCTATCACCGATTAAAAAAGGGAATCCACAATATTTGTTCATCCGACAAACAAAAGAAAAAAAAATAATGAATTATAATTTTTTCATTTTTGTCTCTGCTATTGATAAATATTTTTAGATAGTAGCGTCGCAAATCTTAGGCATATTGAGATGGACCTGACCATTTTAAAGAACACGATTGTCTTCAAAAGTAAAAAACATTTTTTTTTTCATATTATTTATTGGATAAATAAATATTAAGATTTTTCCGTCACAATCGGTGGTAGAGAATGTATGCAGAGTTCCATTATCTTTAATAAGAAAGAAATTTCCATCGAGTCGATTAAAAATTTAGGTCCAAAAGTCAATTCATCCACGGGTGTTTTTCGACCGGAAAGCGAGAAAATGGTGCGTGCTCGAATAAAAAACTTTTTCCGAGCATTCTATGGTAACGGCACCTAATTAATTCCTTGCTCCACAGACTAATAAAGCAAGGTCCAAGCTCTCATTTCATCCCATTTAGGTTTTTATCAACTCGCGATTTTTTTCTACAGGTACTCAAAGATGGTCATAGACACGCTTTTTGGGTTTGTTTCTTTAGAAAACTGGACCCAATCTGATATTTCTTAAGTCGGATTCGTATTCTTCGAGAAAAACCAATGAGAATCGGCTCTGATTTATCATCACCTTTTTTTTGTTGGCCTGTGTAATTTAAAACAATTCTGGGCTATATGTGCTTAATTCATATTTTAAACATTGGCGCGCAACGAAGCAAGCCGTGAGGCCACGTGAGGCACAAGCCGACAGCCAATAGGGGCACAGGAGTTCCGGTATTGGATGCGCCGAACTGATGACGTAAACTCTTGGCAGCGAGGGAACCGAGCCGCCTAAATGGGACGCTGTGGGAATCGGGTCGTGGAGGGGGCATCGGAGTTCCCCACGCGTGGGGAAAATCCCACGAATCTGGCAGCTCTGGGTGGGCCACCAGTTCTCCCAGGACCTGTCAAGTTTCCTCCCCTTCCAGGGCCCGGACCCATGGTGTTGTTTGCAGCGGTTGGGCCGACTGCTACCCCCCACGCGGCTAACTGGGACAACATAGCTCCTATTTGCTGTTCGCGATCGGGAGGAACGCGATTATTGTTTTCGACCGGAGCTCGAGCGTTATAGCTTGGCAATCCAGGGGACGTTGGGGTTGGTGTTCTCGACCCCCTACCTCGACCCGCCGAGACTCTTCTTGGGGCTGGTACGCCGAGGGGAGATGCCGTTCGATCTAAACTTGTGCCCCCTAACCGACCGTCATAGTCAGCGTCTGTCGGTTCGGTGTTAGTCCGTCGGGTATCGAGTCGGTCGGTGCTATCGTCCGTTGGCGAACGAAACATTGTCAACGTTATAGATTTTGACGGTTCACAAAATAGAAAGCCAACGGACAACAACGGAGGTTCCGTCAAAACGCAACTCGTCTATCTCAATAATTGAACAAAACCCCAATAAGCACCGAAAAAATGAATCAGGTGGCGGAAAAGCGCGGTTACCGGGTCTCGTACTGTAACACCCTTGTCGGAATTCGGTGTGAATAGGTGGGTAACTTGACCAATCAACTCCGTAAATAAAGGAAAGATAATTACGAGTATTTGTAAAATGACCAAGTAATTGAATTTATAATTAATTAAATAAGGGAGTAAACAGATAATTAGATAAATAACAATAGATAAATCAATGAATAATTAAATTATGAATAATTAAAAATAGTAGATGAATAATTTAATAAGATAATTTGGTCTGCCGTGACCGAACCGAGATTCAAATCACGATCAAAAATCTGAATTTACTATCTATATTCAATTTTAACGATATCAATGTTCGTCGCAACTGACTCTTTGACAGCGACGAAGCAAAATTCAATCGTGACAATACAATCTTTCAACTTACTCCGTCCTGATCAAAGCGAGATTTGAATCACGACAAAGTTCTATTATTTCCATCATTATATTCAATATCAATATCCGTCACCTTTTGACGAAATTCATTGACGACGACGAAGCAAGATTCAATCGTTTCAACCAAAAATCAAATTACTCTATTGTGACCGAAGCAAGATTCGATCGTTTCAATTCAAAAATCAAATAACTCTATGGTGACCGAAGCAAGATTCGAGTCACACGAAACCCTTAAATTTTCGATACATTCATTAACAGTATTCGTCACCCTTGACGAAACTCGTCGACAACGACGAAGCGAGATTCAATCGTTTCGACATAACAATACTATTTAAAATAATTTACCTTGATTTATAATAATAATATTTCAATTAATAATAATTTTACTTCGTGATAATAATATTTCGATTTATAATAATTTTACTTCGTGATAATAATATTTCGATTTATAATAATTTGACTCTGTGATAATAATATTTCAATTTATAATAATAATATTTCAATTCGTTAGTTGACGAACGTTGACGTATTGTAACTATGTATCGTCGAACAATCAACGAGGTTCGGTTTGCTCGACTCGTTATAGAATTTTTTTTTTTTTTTTTTTTTTTTTTAAATTCCCAATTTCGTCGAAGTAGCGGACATCCAACCGTCGATTATACACAGATTATCGGTATCGTTGTGAAATAATAATTCGAGTTTCAATATTATTCGACAATATTATATTACATAGTATAGCAGTGAGATGTTAAAGCGGTCTACAAGCGTTAGTAACCAAGCGTGAGCAAAGGCTCGGGTCTCCAGATACAATGTTTGTTTACATTACGGGCTCTCGTCTTTGTCCGCGCTCACGGCCGCTGGACTCGACGTACGCTACGCGACGCTTTGTTCGAAAGTTTTCGACACACACTATTCTTTGTTCGAAAATATATTCTAGAATATTCAAAATTTCGGATCGCAGTTCTACTTGTGGATTTTATATATTTCTCTAAATTGTAATATCAACTGTGAAGATTCTTTATCAATAATTGAAACAATTTCAACAATTTTCAATAATATCAAAATTTCAACAATTTTCAATAATATCAAAATTTCAACAATTTTCAACAATTTTAACAATTTTCAATAATTTTAACAATTTTCAATAATTTTAACAATTTTCAATAATTTTAACAATTTTCAATAATTTCGATAATTTTCAATAACTTTCAATGATTTTTAATAATTCCAATAATTTTCAATAATTAATAAACATTTCAAAATTTTGATTTAACAATTTTCTAAATAAATTTTACGCTTTCCATTCACAAATTCTTTTAGACAAAATTTAACAATTAATTTAAACAATGAATTTAGACAATCAATTTGAACAATTATTTTTCCAACGTGCCCCACGTTGGGCGCCAATTGAGACAGAACGTTTTCTTCTCTCGCGGTTTTTGATAATTCGACAAAATTCTCGCGAGACGCGTTCTACACCTGGCGCGGCCCGGGTCGGTGGCTGCCAGGGCTCAAAGGGTTTTCTTCAAATCTTTATAATTTTATTGGGCGCCAGCTAGCTTATAATTACTAGCAATCTTTAACTAATTCAATTTCTTTAATTCTTGAGCAAAAGACAAAATTCAGGGGGGCTCGATTGGATGACCCTTAAGCAAACAGAGCGAGCAGAAAAGTACGACAAAGAAGCAAGCACCCGGGATTGCAATAAAAGTCGGGTACTTACAGTTTTGAAGTCGATTTAGTTTATTATAAATTCCTTAGGCTTCTCATACAATCCTTCCTTGGTATAAATTGACAAAGTTTCCTTGTATTGTTCCGATTATTGACCGTCTACGAATATTTTATCGTCAAATCCAACGAGATGGGTCGACGATAATTCAGCGAGTTGACGAGACAATTTGGTTCGCAACCTCGGTACTTTCTTTTGCGATTTAGATAGACAAGACTATAACTTCGCTACGCAATAGAAAATTAATATAATAATACGATCACCCTCTATTGGTGTCGGGCGCAAGAGTGCCGATCTCCGCGGGCCACGGGCCCGTCGCGAGATCACGCTAGGGAGGGGGTAGTCAAATTTTCCGGCACGCTCGCCCGGGGGGCTCCACTATCGCCTTGGTCAGAGCGACGAATTGACGAGCGGTACATTCGAAATCGTACCCAAAGATTCGTCCTGTCACAACGTGATTTTCATTTGAATATTAATTTGAATTGAACCCTCGGGTCAACCCCTGGGTCACCAGTGACTCATAGCCCCGTACAATTTAGCTGGGTGCCGAAGAATGGTCGTGACCGGAGGGTTAATCAAGTTTGATATTGTTGAAAATTGATAAATTTATTTTTATACTTTTTTTTGTTTTGATTAAAGAATTATTGAAGAATTAATTCATGAAATTGATTTATAATAGTTACTCTAATGTTGGAAATCGATGTATGAGATTTATCTCTGAACAATTTTTGATAAATTTGTTTATAATCGTGATTTTCATTTCGATATTAATTTGAATTGAACCCTCGGGTCAACCCCTGGGTCACCAGTGACTCATAGCCCCGTACAATTTAGCTGGGTGCCGAAGAATGGTCGTGACCGGAGGGTTAATCAAGTTTGATATTGTTGAGAATTGATAAATTCATTTTTATACGTTTTTTTGTTTTGATTAAAAAATTATTGAAGAATTAATTCATGAAATTGATTTATAATAGTTACTCTAATGCTGGAAATCGATGTATGAGATTTATCTCTGAACAATTTTTGATAAATTTGTTTATAATCGTGATTTTCATTTTAATATTAATTTTTTGATAAATTTGTTTATAATCGTCATTTTTATTTCAATATTAATTTGTCGATAAATTTGTTTATAATCATGATTTTTATTTTAATATTAATTTGTTGATAAATTTGTTTATAATCATGATTCTTATTTCAATATTAATTTGTTGATAAATTTGTTTATAACCGTGATTTTCATTTCAATATTAATTTGTTCATAAATTTGTTTATAATCGTGATTTTTATTTCAATATTAATTTGTTCATAAATTTGTTTATAATCGTGATTTTTATTTCAATATTAATTTTTTGATGAATTTGTTTATAAACGTCATTTTCATTCGAATATTAATTTGAATTGAACCCTCGGGTCAACCCCTGGGTCACCAGTGACTATTAGCCCCGTACAATTTAGCTGGGTGCCGAAGAATGGTCGTGACCAGAGCGTTGATCAAATTTCATATTGTTGAAAATTGATAAATTTATTTTTAGACGTTTTTTTGATCGAAGAATGAACGTTTTTCTGATTGAAGAATGATTGAAGAAAGATTCTTGTCGTTTTTCATAGCGCGAGAAGTTGAGCTGCGCACTGGCAGCACAACACCCGTGCATCCAAGAAGATGAAACGTCGACGTTGCTCAGTCAATAATTTTGATGATCCACTGCTTCCATCCTACCAATGATATGGTAATTCGTGGAGTCAATGTCAGCGCTCTACAGTTATTGTAGAACGCGGCTGGTACAGCCTTGGACGCATGTCAGCGCAACATCCTTTATGTTAAGCGCGGCTGGGATCAGCCTTGACCACAATTTAGCGCAACATCCTTCATGTTAAGCGCGGCTTAGATCAGCCTTCACCACGATTCACTCGTACATCAGCGAATTCGATTTGTGCTGGACGATGACTGACGTCGATGATTTGTCCAGCCTATGCTGACTTGACATCGGACATTGTTTGTACCGCTCCAAGCCGTACCTGCTATTGTAAAATTAGAAAAAAAATATATATATAAATACATGTCGAACCTCACAGAGAGAAAAAAAAAATAAGAAAAAAAAATATATATAAATACATGTCGAACCTCACAGAGAGAAAAAAAAAATATAAATACGTGCCGAACACCACAGAGAGCACCAAATTATCCTGAAAAAAAATGACAAATTATCCTGAAATAAGGTGAAAGATCGTCATGTCAATTAATATTTCAATTCCGATCAAACTGATACTTGTTTCGCTAATAATACGGATGAGATTTGAAAACGAAGCTACAAACTTAGAATTCTGATCGAACAATATCAGAGAAGAAAAATTATCATACAGAAGAGCAAGGGTTATTCGAGTTTTCAATCAGAGTGAACATCGAATGAAGATTGTTGACTGAATAAACTGTATCGATAAGGATGACTGACAGCGTTAATTAGGAATTGATTAGAATTCAGCTATTCTCCATGCATGTAAATTCGAAATACTTATTTTACTATTAAGGATGAGATTTGAAGACGAAGCTTCAAACTTAGAATTCTGATTGAATAAATTAATATGAAGAAAAAAACCTTATAGGTTATGCTTACCGTAAAGCCGGCTAGACACCTTGTAGGTTATGTTTGCCGTTATGTCAACTGATGGAGATTATTTCCTTATCACAGCAAGAGCTGTCAGATGCCGAAACCGATGGATACCGCGAACAATGAATTAATTTTTTTTTTCAATAACTTGGTTAAATCAATTAACCGGGAATTAATATTAAATAATAAATAATAAAAAAGAAAAATAACGACGTACGGTTTTCAACTATATATATATAGATAGATAGGTGTATGTGAAGTCACATCGCCGACGATGTCACCCCTCCTTCGAACAACCAATCGCGAGGGGTCTGAAGGCGATGGACTACATCCACGAATCCGAGAGAGACAACACTATCGGCTCTCGCTGCGGAGCGAGAGAGAAAGAAACAGTCCGCGTAGTCTACCGTCTGAAGCGAGTACTGAACGGCGAACGGGGAACGGCGATAAGTTCAGGGGACATATCGCAAAATGCGATATGTCCCTCCTTTGAATTTGTCGATATTTTAAACATTGAATATCTTTACGAGTTTGCTTCCGATCATAAATATTATGAAAAAAAGACCTTCTCCGTGACCCACAGAATTGATGTGCCAAAATCTGTCAGGAGGGGATATGCCGTTTGGCCAAACACTTCAGTCTAAAAATTCAGCTATTTCGCGGGCAGGCGGTGAAACACATAACTCCCGTTTTTTGCCCCGTGGGCAATCGGGAGTCAAAAAATGAAACCACGAGATGTTACTGTGGAGAATGAGAAAATAATTCTTTATAATATATATGGAAAATATCGAGTGAATCGTATGCGAAAGATCAAATTCAACATCGGCGATAAAGTACGAGTCAGTAAGAATAAACATGTTTTCGAGAAAGGCTATACACCAAACTGGACGACGGAAATTTTCACTGTGAGTCGAGTGATAATGACGGATCCGGTGACATATAAGCTGACAGACTATCAAGATCAACCCATCGCTGGCGGTTTTTACGAACAGGAGCTGCTGAGAGCGAAGTATTCCGACATCTATCTCGTGGAGGAGGTTCTCAAGAAACGAGGAAATCAAGTTTATATTAAATGGTTGGGTTTCAATAGTTCGCACAATAGTTGGATAAATAAGGATAATTTGTGAAGGAAGAATACAATAATTAAACACCAATTTCATGTAAATCACATTATTTATTCATATATTGAAATAAAGATTTACATTATTCGACAATGAATTATTCGCTGATGATTATTCTACAATGAATTCCATTTGGCTCCATTTTGTTTCACTTTTCAGAAATTTCAGAAACAATTTACCATCTGTGACTGTTTGAGTCATATGGTTAAATAGAGCCGAATCCTGCTCGAATTTTGCCGAAATACGTTTCGGCATGAATACTTGACAAGTATTATCGAGATTGGCAACTGTACATAGCCCAAATTTTGTTGTAGTTTGTCTCAAGTCTGTCACTTTATAGACATGATCGACTTGCAGCTCGGATAGCTTTTTTTTGGTAAGAAAGCCTCCTGACGAGCTATTCGATTGAGGCTTGTAATGTCCATTATAGCAATATGAAGAAAAACCTGCAAGCATGCTGCTAATATATAGTAACCCCCCCAAAGAATAATTCATCCCCACCTTGATTCCGTCACGTATTGACCCAGTATTTTTCCATGATACGTTTTTATCCCCCCCTGAATTCAATGAATGTTTTGACTACTGAGTATTTTTCTAGCGATAGGGTTTCATCCCCCACCTTGTTTCCACTGGATGTTGACTGCATATTTTTACCATGACAGGGTCCCATTCCCCCTCTACCTTGATTTGAATGCATGTGTACTTTCCCATGAAAAAGATTCACCTTGATTCTGTCACGTGTTAGCTACTACGTATTTGGTAATGCCCCCAAGGGAGCGTATCGGTCTTATCGTGGGTGACGTATCGTTTGTCATCGTGCGGGCTCAGTGCTATTTTCACTTGCTTCTTCGTATAAACATTATGCGTATGGGATCTTATAACATGTTGTTCTCGGCTCTGCGTAGTATTTTGCTGGAGACAATGCATGAAGTCATCGAACGTGATGCTGACTTTTACAACACTGGTCTTCACACCTTTAGCTTTTTTTATACAGTCTTCATTATCTACTCTCACGCTATACATTTTACTACGTAAACCCACGAATTCCGTCATGATTCGACCGTTACATTCATCCTTCATAAGACCAACAATTTTTTTATTCATTCGAGGCATTGAAAATTGATTGTCAGTTGGATAATCCGACGTATCGAACTTATCAATATCGCGTTTCATAATTTCATAAATATCGGGGCACTGAATTTCATATAGTAAACTGTCAGTATCGGTATACAAAAGTTTACAACAATCATCACTGAATTGTTGTTTCATATAGTCATAGTGGAAATTATAGATGAGAATCATAGACAAGTCGAGTATACATAGACCCACATACACCGGCTTGTTTAGATAAACCTCGGTTTTCTGGATTTGTATAGCCACGAGATTCTCCGCGAAGATAGAACAGCTGTGAAAGTTGGGATTCGCGACAAGTGCCTCAGCTCCATAACGCCCTTCCCAATGTGTCACGAGTTTGACATTAACATGTTTGCGAACATTTTCCATCGTCTTACCGTATACTGCATTATTCATTAGTTTAAATAAATTTTTTTCGAAATCATTTTTTGCATGCTTCCTCATATCGCTATTTAAATCGATATATGGTTTGAGCCACGGTTTCTGTTGAAATTTTAGGACTCGATGAATACGTTTGAGTTTCAATCCATGCTTGAGAGCCTGTTTCAGATTTCTATAGTAAAGAACATAACGACTTTTAGCTGTTAAAGTTGTCATGAGCTTGATTTGTTTAGAGCCTGGTGCATGTTTGTGCTCGGGACATAGGGGTAAGTCCTTGTGCGCATTATGAAGACTTTCAGGATATTCAAGATCGACTTCGAGGATATACCCAGTCGGATTGTCGTCGGGAATGATGGTGAAATCGATGTCTTCCGGGCTTTCGATCCACTCGAAATGCCCATACGGAAGTGACTCCGTCATTGCCCAGCCGTAAAGATTGTTTACATCGTAGTACATCAGATATTTGGTTTCCTGGTTTGAATCATAATTGCTCATGTATTCGTTGTTAGCTCGAGCATAACGATTACAACACTGACTCACACCACCTCTTATTCCTCGCTCAATGAACATGTGCATATCCAAATCCGTGAGAAGTTCCAACTCCACCTTGGTGTACTTGAGCATAGCATCCCAAGTGAGACCCGGTGTCGTATAATAGTGAGCAGGATCCAAATTATAAGCTTTCATACAATTGCCACGAAAATTCTCGAAGACGTCGGCCAAAAGTAAAACATCGGTTTTTAAATATAGATCCGAGTATTCACCCAAATTATCAATATTAAATTCTTGCCACACTCGCTTAGCATGTTCGTAATCCTCGTTCGAGATGTCACTGTTGTTTAACATATTGAAAAAATGTATTTGGGATGGCAGATTTGTTTCATTTAGTTTTGACAATGCATCGACGTATTCGTAAGGGAATACTCCTTTTCGTGTTAGAAGCTCAAACTGATAGTTAGAAAGGTTCGAGAACTCGTTTCGCATGATCTTTAATTCCGTCATGTATGAAGCTAGTTTTTCCAACGACGATGCCATAAATCGGAACGAGTCAATAAATCGAAAATTCATATCACTTCCATCAATGTTTTGTAAAAGAAATATATCGTTCTTTAGTCTGTGGGATTATTCCCACTCTACCGTTGAAGCATGTGGCGATTTCCTTGATGATAAAATGTGAGTCGTATCCGGTGAGATTATGAAAAACAACCGGGATAGCTCGCGAATCTTGATAATTTAAATTGCACTCGTTATGTGCTGGACCTCTATATCTGTAAATACAAATTAAATATTAATTTTTTATTTTTAAATTTAATTTTTTTAATTTTTGAAAATGTAATACATACATCCCAGTGAGGTGACAGTGATCCATCACTTTATCGGTAGGGGATATATTTTTTGTACATATATGACACGTCGTTGCAGTTTGGAATTGTCTCCGCTGCTGATATGATAAGCTTTCCATAGGTTTCGGATTCATATGAATCTCCTCAATGGATTTCGCGAGTTGTTCGAGCTCCTTAACGAACCATTCTGCAGGCTTAACACCTCTGTAGCTACGATACTTTGATATTGAGTCATCGTAACTGCAGTTGAGATAGTATCCTATACTAAATGCTTCATGCTGTTGATATGCGTTTTCGTCACGCGTAGGTTTCAATAAACATTCAATGTCGGCATATATTACAAACGGAACACGCTCCTTGTTACTATAATTCTTGAAATATAAAATTCTATTCCGCGATGTTGGCATATTGACCTTACACTTGTTAATATTTTTACAATCATTTTCGTGCTCGGCCAATTTGTTTTCGTCGCGGAAGTAGTGGAGACAACGGTCGCAAATGTGATGCTTGTGATATCGCTTCGACAGCTGAGAAGATACCAAGCGAGACAAGTCTTTTATCCAAACATAATGGAGTATGGGTAGCTCGTAGTCTTCGATGTTATCGTTCTCTTCCGTCTCCTCATTCCCATCCTCGTCAACATAGTGATCTTGCACGAGAAGTAGGTTAATATGAATAATCTTCTTCAAGGACGTTACGTGCAGGGGTGCAACCACAAACGTTTCCTTTCGTTTTTTCAAAATATATATATATTGACTGACATCTCATTTTGTTTCTCAAATTTTGGAATTTGTCGGGGCGCCATAGGAAATTCAATACCATTGAAGTTAAGTTCGTTTTCATATTGCTTGTATACGCAAGCACGGTATGCATGTTTGGGATCATTTCCCGAATGCAGTGCAGACAAGATGGCCCACTTGAAACACATATTGTCATCGTTTTGTACGTTTATGCATGCGTGCTTTTTTCTTATCACCTCCGGGAGCTCTACATGAGAAGAACCTCGCATAGGATTGAATTTATTAATGTTCACTGTTAGATTGATAATCGAATGCAGTGACCATCCTGAGTCTTGCTGTTCAAATTCCTCCATATCTCGTTGAATAGGGTTTTGAACGTTTAAAACGAACCACTCATTCGCATCGGTATTTGGGTAAATCGGTTCAGCCTTCGTGTTGAAATATTTCACATCCAAAACCTCTTCATCATTTTTTATTATAATGAATTTTGTTGCAAGTACTGTGTACACTTTTACTGCGCTTTGCTCTTTATCGAGCACACTTGTGATTTTTGATTTAAAAACGGATATGCAATCGTTCATGAATGCTTTAATATCTACATGTTTTAAATTTGTTATTACCCCTGTTTTAATTCGATTTTTAAACGCTGATCGTAAATCACTCCATCTAACTCTATCGACAACTTTTTCATCGATCTGTAAACCTTCACCACGCTTTAGCAAGCATTCCATTTGAATTTCGATTCCATTCAAAAAACCGATTATATTCAAATATTTTTTCATTTCTGAACCATTTGATAATAATATTAGCTTATCCAAAGATTTAATGAATTCTTTGAGACGTTTGATCCAAACGGTTATCTCATCGGAATTCCTATTTTGTACGAGTATCAACGCTTTCTCCCATGTCTCCACGACTTCCGAGCAATCCCAAGCATTCATATTTTTTTAAATTTATTTTATTTTATTTATTTATTTTTTTTTTGTTCTACTCTCTCTCGACGAACGGGTGTATTGTTACACTGATAACTGCTCGTGCGACGATCGTGGTCAGGTATTTATGCGCATTACAGATTTAGGGTGGAGGGGGGGGGTCGTATAGTCCTTGATTCTCGTGCATAACAATGCGTATTACATATGTAGGGGCGGGGAGGTGGGAAGGGGGGGGGGTAGTCCTTGATTCTTCTGCGCATTGCAGATTTAGCAACGGAGTTTAGTTCTTTATTCTTATTGGTAGCCCTTCCACATTCTCGATCAGACGTAGTACATGAAAAATTGAGAGTAGGAGGCTGCGAATTCGTATAAGTAGATGGACATCTCAACCAGTCGCAATCACTTGCATCAGTCATTGCAATAATGCAGTACATCGTCGATATTCAGGGTTTTCAAAGCCCCAACAATTTTATTATCAAAGAACTTGCGGTAGTTCGGCTTGAGCAAGAGTCAACACCATTGGTTTTTCTGTTTAAATCACCGCATGACAAAAATCTGCAGTCTGCAGCATGCCAGAGCTGCAACACGTGGCTCGAAGCGAATTTTCATGGGCTCTCGTGGGACATTGGTGATGTCCCGTACAGAGAATTGAGAGAAACATTTTACGATCTTCTTCACGACTCTCAAAAAACATACGTCAAAGGGTTGGAGAAGGAACGGTGGCTCAGTCGATTCGCACCGAATGTACAAAACATCGAAGATCTGGGCTGTCCATCGCTCGAAAAAATTCAAGGCGACTCCGGTGTGGCATGCATGAATCACACACGCATGTCTTGGACCATACATTGTGCCGCATACAACGTACGAATATTAAAAACCTGGTTCTTCGATAATTATCAACCGACAACGGTGATACCAACAACAGCAGCAGCAGCAGAATCACCAACAACAACGTCACCGTCGTTCAATGATGATGAAGAACATCGTGGATTCGTGGGTAATCCGACCGTCATCGTTCCGGTAGAAAATTATTATCATCAGGATATTCCGGTAATACCTTCAACAACGACAGAAGCAACAAAATCGTTCCATGATGATGATGGAGTGGATGAAGTGGATGGTGAAAATAATCATCCACGATATATTCAGTTGGAATGAAAAATAAAAATAAAAAAAGAATTGTTTTTTCGTACACACACAATTTTATGACATTTTTTAAAACAATTGTAAAATGATAAAACTTGATTGAATAAAAAAAAAGGGTGCAAAGTAGAACCTTGCACATTGCTTCCTCATAGTTTTGTACCGTTTTTAAATTATTGAGATGTAAAGTAGAACCTTGCTTATGGCTTCCTTATCTTCTTACACATTTGCCAAAGCTTTCTCTATAAGGAACCATGTGTCGATCAATTTTGGCTTCCTCATAGAGGAAGCTTTGGCAAATGTGTAAGAAGATAAGGAAGCCATAAGCAAGGTTCTACTTTACATCTCAATAATTTAAAAACGGTACAAAACTATGAGGAAGCAATGTGCAAGGTTCTACTTTGCACCCTTGTTCACTTTCCTGACCTTGAGGGCTCCTTGTGAGTGTGATGTGAGTCGAAATCAATATACATGGGGCAATTTATGTAAAATTTGAAAAATTATAATTCGCATAAAATCTGAACTCCTTGTTAGATTTTATCCAAATTGAATAGAAAATCCCTTTGGATGATAGTGCAACTTCGTACTAAATTTCAGCCGGATATCTATAAAATTATGGAAGCTAGAGCACTTACATTGAATTTTGGAAAAATTTCAAAACGCCATAAAATCTGAACGTCTTGTTGGATTTAGTCCAAATTCAATACGAAACCTCTTTCAATGGCAGTGCAACTTTGTACTAAATTCCAGCCAGATATCTCAAAAATTATGGAAGCTGGAGCAGTTACATTGATTTTTGGAAAAATTTCAAAACGCTATAAAATATGAATGGCTTGATGGATTTCGCCCAAATTCAATCGGGTTTCTCTTGGGATAATTGCGCAACTTCGTACCAAATTTAAGTCCGATATCTCAAAAATTGCTCCAGTTAGAGTGTAAAGATCGTTTTTTTCACATTAAAAAATGCTTTAAAAGTAAAGCAAAGCGTGGATTTTCTCCAAATTCGGTATCGAGCATCTCCCTGTACTCGTACAATATTATACTGAATTTAAGCTCGATATCTCTAAAATTGTGGGAGCTAGAGACCAAAAATAATTTTTTGAATTTTGAAAAAATGCTGTGAAAACAAAATAACTTGATAGATTTTTCCAAAAATTAAATTGTGCTATGCGCCGTGAACCCTTCACATTTGTGACAAATTTCAGCCCGATATCTCGAGCCGTTCTCAAGTTGTGAGCGGTTAACCATTACTACACACATACACACACACACACATACATCCGGACATTTTTTCTAAATGTGTTTTTTGGGTGTTTTGAGACATACTGAACACGTTTTCATGAACATCTCGAAAAAAAAAAATTTCACGAAAACAAAGCTTCCTCTATGAGGAAGCAAAAATTGAATATATACATATATATACGTATTTATGGTGTTAAAACAAATTATTTCAACTTTTTTCCCCATGATTCCTATACATTGAAACCCGATGTTTTAAAAACTCATTCAAAATAAAACATATCCGGAAGAGATGAAAAAAATTATATTCCGAAAAATGGAGTAACGTTGAGGTAGGTAGGGTATAAAAGAAAAAAAGATGCAGATCATTAGTATTTTTTTGTCCTCGTTTTGTTTCGAAGACTCGTGAGTTCGACCACGAGTGTTTACGAATATGAGACGGGAGTGTGGAGTGAGGCGATAGCTGCGACGACGACGACGACGACGACAACAACGAGACTCCACCGATGATGTATGCCGGCGGCAGGCTTTTATGTCTAATAATTTTATATTTAATTAAAGAATCGAAGGATTTTCAATTAGAAACTTAAAGGAATAGATTTAAAAAAATTGAGTTTAAATGAAAAATCGAATCGACGTGTGACATGTCACGTCATGATAAAGCATTGATAACTTATTACAATTATAATAATGCTTGATAAACGCAGAATATTGAATAGAAAAAGAGAACATAATCTAAAAAATGTACGTTGTTCACCAATTGAATGATTCCCCATACATTGAAAACATGTTTCAAAAAAAAAAAAAGCATTTCTTATTCAATATATTACAATGAATAATGAAAATGAAAAAATAATTATTACATATCCGGAAGAGATGAAAAAAAGATGCAGGTCATTGGTATTTTTTTTTTGTTCTCGTTTTGTTTCGAAGACTCGTACGTTCGATCACGAGTGTTTACGAATATGAGACGCGTGTGTGAAGTGAGACGATAGCTGCGACTCGTTCGAAATAAAAGATTCAATCGATGGAAACATTTAAAATCAAAATTTAAACAAAAGCGTTTCTTATTCAATATATTACGATGAATAATGAAACAGAAAAAATAATTATAACATATCCGGAAAAGATGAAAAAAAAATATATATATGCAGATCATTGGTATTTTTTTTGTCCTCGTTTTGTTTCGAAGACTCGTGAGTTCGACCACGAGTGTTTACGAATATGAGACGGGAGTGTGGAGTGAGGCGATAGCTGCGACGACGCCGACAACGAGACTCCACCGATGATGTATGCCGGCGGCAGGCTTTTATGTTTAATAATTTTATATTTAATTAAAGAATCAAAGGATTTTCAATTGAAAACTTAAAGGAATAGATTTCGAAAAAAACTGAGTTGGCATAAAAAAATCCAATCGATGTACATACTTAGAATCAAAATGGAGAAATATTTTATTTATGGAAACTTGAAAGAACTGAGTTTAAATGAAAAAAAATCCAATCGACGTGTGACATGTCACGTCATGATGAAACATATATAATTTATTACAATGGTAATAATTCTTGACGAGCGAAGAATATTGAATAAAAAAAACATAGTCTAAAGAGTGCATCAATTGAAAGTTTGGTCAACCTCGTGGCTTCAGTTACACGATATCTTTTATCACATGTTTAACAAGCAGTCGAATGGCGACTTACATATATATTATTATTTTTTTTTTTTTCCTACTACGAAGGATCTTAGGTCGATAAGATCCGTGCCGAGGCGACTTGTTTTTTTCCATGAAGAACAGTGAATGAAAAAATAAAAAATAGAAATATAGATAATCCGAAGAGTGCTGTTTCATGGATAAGGTAGTTTCAGAAAGTTTCAACTATGATTCATATTTTTTTCCTACATTTTATTCACAAACTAATTTTACAATCAGCAATCAGTCGATTGATTGCCCATCCAATTTTTTAACAATTTCACATTCTCGCTGGTACAATTCAGTTTCAAGCTGCGATGTTGCGAAGATGATGCATGCGTGGATGAGCTTCGTCGTAGCTTATGCAGCGATGGACAATCAAAATCTCCGAGGTCGAGGATGCGTCGCTGCTCAGACTGTCCAATGAAATTTGATAACCATCGCTTCTTCTCCAATCCTTTCACATAAACGATACAATCATGCTTGAGAATATTGATAATAATCTCTTTTGCTGATTTGTACGGTATGTCACCCGAGTCCCAGGCTAGTCCATGGAAGTTTCGTGTGAGCCACGCATTCATGGATTTATATTTCGCAGGTAAACTATCCCAAGTGCAAGGTGGTTCGAATATAAATTTCAATGGTGGAATCGTTGTGTTATTAATAGGAATAGCGGCAAATTCCTTCAAGACAAACTCATCAGTGGGTTGTTTAAAACCTTGAAGATCGACAACCCACTCCATCGAAGATTTTTTTCTTTGCGTACAATTTATCTGACTTTTTCAAACAATACTCTTACGCTTCAAACATAAGACTGAACTAAATTTTATATTTTCATATGAATTTATACTAATTATCCCCACCACCTGAAATCATATTCAAGCGACAACCTAACAATTCTATAATTGTTAAATGAATAAAAAAAAAATGTAAGCGCGTATAGATCGAACGCCTCGAGGGCCTTCTTTCACGCTGCGACGCATTTGTTCTTATCTTGTTGATGAGGGTTGAATTACATGTACCCCGAATTGTCGCCATCGCACTCTGCGTGGCCAAATGCGTTCGCAATGTGAGAAGTATTCTTCCGTGGTGGGGGACTCATCAGCCAGCAACCATCAATTTGACACATCCAATTCAGTTGGCATCATGAGCTCGAGAGATTTGGTAAGTACGGATCGTCTTGAATATAATATCGAATCATGTGAAATTTTGATTGTTATAATTTTTTTTATTCTTTTCATGTATCGAAAAAAAGGATCCACGATTGACACGAAAGAGGGACATGCCGGTGGCGCGGGAGCGGCCAATGAGTTTGCCGCTGCCGCCGTTCGAAGCAACGCGTCGAAGGTTGAGAGTAAGTATTTTTAATAATATAATGAAAATATAAATTAATCAATCTTTCTATGTATATGTATAAAAAAATATAATGATAATAATAATTTATACATTTACATATAAAAATTTTTCAATTTATTTTTTTGATAAATCTTTTATTTTCATCAGATATAAATTAAACAATTTTCATTTTTTTTCGATTTTAATAATATATTCGCTAAAACAGTGACGTTCATTAGTAGTATCTGTTTTAGCGAATATATGATTAAAATCGAAAAAATAAAAATCTAATAAGAATGTTAATTAATTAATCGTGATGATTTTTTTTTTCGTTGCAGATTCCATTCAATGAATATTACGGTCGGGTGCCGTTGAGGCCCATCATGGACCCCGAGGTCAGTAGTAGTACCAGCAGCAGCAGCAGCAGCAGCAGCAGCACCGGCGGCAACAACATGGGGGCAACACCACCACCACCACCACCACCACCACCAACACCGCCACCGGAAATTGATTCGGATGATTGTGAGTGATAAATAAATAATCATCTTTATATTGAAATTATCATTTGAAACTATAATAAATCGTAAAATAATTTCTTTTTTTGCTTTCAGCCAATTCCACAACGGGGGATGATCCGATGGATTCATCATGAAATGAAATTAATGAAAAAAAATAAAATACAATATATAAAAAAAAAAAAAAAAATTTGTATTGGAAAAATAAAAAAAATTTCATTTTCCTTTTTAATGCCTACATTGTATTTGTTTTATTTCAAAGAAAAACGTTTTTCTAATATACCCCCCTGGCACGCGCATCGTC